>JAVJIX010000090.1:3450000-3702500 GCA_036785185.1 Paratrypauchen microcephalus | reverse complement strand
ATACATACATATATATATACATATATATACATACATATATATATATACATACATATATATATATATATACATACATATATATATATACATACATACATATACATACATACATACATATACATACATATATACATATATATACATACATATATATACATACATATATATACATACATATATATACATACATATATACATATATATACATACATATATACATATATATACATACATACATACATACATATATATACATACATACATACATACATACACATATATATACACACATACACACACATATATATACACACACACATATATATACACACACACATATATATACACTCACACACATATATATACACTCACACATATATATATACACACACACACATATCAAGTAGGTCTGTCCACAATGTTTCTGCTGTTTAATTATGGCATTTGTGATATGGTTTAAAGATAATTGCTGTTTTGGTTATGGTTGGTTAAATTTGTGGCAGTGTAAGTAAGGTAAATTTCAGTAGTTTCGCTTACTGTGATACTTTCTGCACCACATGGGGATACTTCTCCATATCTAGAGGAAAGTCAAGACCTACGTACCAAGTAGGTCTGTCCACTTTTCATTCAACAAATTAACAATGGAACAATCATTCTGCTATTTACTTATGGCATTTGTGACATGGTTTAAATATTTTTGCCGCTTTGGTTAAGGTTGGTTGGTTATCTGGAATGTTTCACAGTATGGCATTAGACAAATTTTTTGATCCACAAGGGAAATTAAACCTTTCTCTCGTCATAGAGACCAAACTTAGACTTAGACTTAGACAAACTTTATTGATCCTCAAGGGAAATTGCTTTGGGTACGATAGCTCACTCATCAAATATAATATACAATATAAAACAGAGGGTAAAAGAACAAGAAGAAAAATAGATGGCATAGCAACCAAAAAGCAATAGACCTGTGTCAGATGAGACACAATTCTATACATAAGATAATGGTAATAAACCTGACCAAGTTACATCTCTATGGAAAAAAGTTACATAATGCACCTTTAACTTTTTAGGTTTTACACTGAAACTCCAAGGTCAGGAGCAACCACCGGGAGCTTTCTAACCCCTTCGTGCACTAAACATCTAAATTTACCTGGGAATGGTGACACACTTGGTGTTGCAGTTCTGCGTGGCGATGGCCTTCTCCAGTTCGTCCAGCTGTCCCGTCTTCTTCAGCTTCTTCACCAGGATCTTGACGGCCTTCTCACACCATTTGTCCTCCTGACCATTCTGCTCCCCTCCACCAGCTCCACCTGGGCCGCTGGACATCTTCTTCCACCCCAGCAGCCTCTTCACGACCGGAGGGGTGAACGGCAAGATGGAGGACATGTCTTCTCAACTGATGTCCAAGCTTGCTCAGGTGAAGGAGGAGTGACGCTTAAAAAAAAAAAGGCTTTTGGGCCCTTGCTTCGAGGGGCCCGTCTACGTCTCAGGGGGTCACAGTGTGGAAGCCAGGGTTAGAAGGGACTCGATGTATACCTGGGAAGTGAGTGATGAACAGATTTAGTTAGTTGAAATGTATGTGTGGAATGTAAAGTGTTTAAAGCAATTATAGTTGTAGTAGTAGTAATAGCAGTAGTAATGTAATAGATTTTAAATAATGTTCCCAAAACGATATCAACTTAATTTCTAGGGGTGGCACGGTACACAAAACTCACGGTACGGTACGTACCTCGGTTCAGACCCCACGGTTCGGTACATTTTCGGTACAGTGCAGGAAAAAAAAACGCATAACCAGCAAGGCTGTCCTCAAAGGCAGCTTTGGACTCTGAAACACTTTTATTATGGGCGTTGTTGCTTTAACGCAATTGAAAAATGAGTTTATTTTTCAATGAAAAATAAACACATTTCTACAGAAAATAAAATTAAACCACTGCTGTTTCAGAGGTTAGGAGGGTCGGATAAAGGACAGCCGAGCCTGGAAACACCCTCACGTGTCTCCAGGCAAATAAAAAAACGCATCTCGCATTTCGTAGCTCGTTTGCGGCCCAAACTCTCTGGGCTAAGTGCGGGAGGGGGTCCGTGACTTTTCATGACTGATGACTTGATGTGCTCATCAGGGCTCGCAAATGGCAATGGTTAAAGAGTCCTCAAGGAAACCCTTGCAAAATGAAAGTCCCGTGATCAGTTCAATATTAAACTTGTGTACCGTATATTCCCCGTCAAAATGCGCGCACCGAACCGTGACCCCCGTACTGTGACGGTTCAATACAAATACATATACCGTGCCACCCCTATTAATTTCAACTTCAATTCACAATTAAATTTCAAACTCAATACGATACTAAAGGCCGCCACACACTACAGGATTTTTCAGTTTTAAACTATTTTTAAACCTGCAACCAAAAAAAGCGCACATCACAGACACAAGGAGAATCTTAGCTTAAAATCTCTGATCGCAAAGACTTCAGTAGGATATGGCTACGGACCACAGCCTATAAAGTTGTGAGCACCTCGCGCCAGCCGTTTCCCATCTAGAGTAAAACCACTCTCTTTGAGACTCTTAAGTTTTCAAAAGATCAGAGCACTGCACTTATAGTTTAGATACAAGACAAAACGGTGTTATTATTTGTGAAATGTGGCGCAATACTTCAGATCCATGATTTTTACAGCATAAAAGATTGGCGATAAAGTTAACAAGAAGTAGAGCCACTATCAGTAATCTGCGGCTTCACCCAGATCCGTGTGTGGATGTAAACAGACACACGTGAGGAACTACTCTCGCCTTTTTATTTTCAAAGAACGCCACAAAGTTTTGTGGACTGGACGTCATTATTTGAGGAGGACAATTTCTATGGATAATGCGGATGAGATGCTGCACTTTAAATTTACCACTTTACAAGAGGTGAGTAATAAAGTTCTCATTATTTTTGCCATGTCCTGAGTTTGTATGTCGGTCACTCCTCTGCCCTCACGCTGTTTTATTGGCTGTTACTGTAGCGTTGCTGATGTTTGATGGTTACAATCTGACAGTGACACCACACATGAGGAGCTCAGTGGCTTCAAAATCGCACAAGACACAAAGTCGGGTCACACCTCCCTGAACTCAGGGAAAGCAAATTGTAGCCAACATTGGGCAAAATCTTAGTGTGTGGCAGCCTTAAACAAAAGGCTAACAAAGGATCTCTTATTTACTACTTTTACTACCCTGTGGTCTTACACTCTAGTTCTGATATGAGATATGATAGATTATTTGTCCCACAATGAGGAATTTCAAGTGATGCAACGCAGAGTTCAAGAACAGCAAGAGAACAGAACCAGGCACAAATCAAGATAAATAAATACAGACCAAGACTAAGACCAAAACAATTCACAAAAGGTCCTATTTTGTCCTGTTTGATACGTTTTTTTCCAGTTCAAGACTTGTTCAAATGAGTATCTAGTTTCACATATTTACCAGTCTGCAGTCTTTGTATAGCTGGAGAATTTTGATTGGCCAGTCACTTCTTTTACTTAGAAGCCTCACAACTTGCAGCATATTCACTCACACAGACAAATATTTGAGGCAATTCCGACCATAATGAATTACTCCAACAAATGGGAGCTGTCAAACATGTCAGGGCCCTGTTATTATGTTGTAACACAGGCCTGCAGCACTTTTGTAACAAATGCACATTTGAACACTGCTTTTTCTATCTTTCTGTTAGTCATACAGACCAATCTTAACTTACCTATATGCAGTTTTTTTTTATACATTTAATGTTTTTACATGAGACTAGTACAAAAATAAACATGGAGAATTATTTGATATCCATTATATTTTTGCATGATCTGCAAAACTGATCCTGGCCAGTGCAGTGCTAATTTATTTGTAACTACAAATGCCATCAGCTCAGGGTTCAGTAAAGAACAGTCTTTCTGATTCTAGCCCTGATTACCAAAAACAGGCCGGGTGCTAGCTACAACAGTGGGGCTTTTTACCCTCAATCCTACTCTTTCACTGCTGTTGGCCTGTTGCAACTACAGACAGCCATAAAAGAAGAGAAATAACAACACAGTGTGCAATCGGGGGTATAGCTTTGGTCATTTTAAGAGCAGTGGAAGCGATACAAGGAGGGGTCATGAAGCCGCTAGTCCAGTTAAAATGGCGTTAGCTTGGGCTTGAAATTCTAGGCATTTCGCTCGGGGGCGAGGCTTAACGTCGTACGTCATTCGTTCAGTTATTACGTAACTTTATAAAACTAAACATTATCGATAAAGTTGATTGTCACGATCATTAGATTAAGTGCAAGGTTGGTTCTTTTTTTTTTTAATTGGCAAATTAACTCACCACAGGCCAAAAGCTATAATTTAATGTTATTGTCAATAAACCTAAAGACTATTTTCTATAATAATATAATAATAATAATAATAATAATTATTATTATTATTATTATTATTATTATTATTATTATTATTATTAATGTATTTATTTATTTTTTAAGTCAGATTTCTACACCTTGCTGAATAATGTCTTAATGAAACTAATTAGCGTTTTATTGTCTATGATTATGCTGGCAATTACTTGTATTATTAGGATGTATTCATACAAGAAACTACAAGTTCCAAAAGGCATACGCAATACAGATAAAGCTACTAAAGAAATTCAAAGTACTAAATAAAAAAATGACCCAAACTAAAATGATTTGTCCATTAATGTTTGTTTTTCCACAGGGTTAAACAATGTGGTCATTAAATGTTAATTACTTAATTACTTAATAATTTGTTTATAATAATCATCATATTTAAACATAATAATTTTGGAGAAATATTATCTGTGACATATTCATGAGGAATAGATCTTTAAACAATATAGACCATCAAGCAGATTTTTATTGACATTTATTGACATTTTTCACTAGAAGGCCATCATAGCCTTCTGTATAAATTTGAAAAAAAAAAAAAAAAAAAAAGCAAAGCATAATTATTGTCTTAAATTTAGAATCTATATAAATATTACAAAACAAATCACGAATGTTTACCAGTGGCCACGAACAGCACGCCCACTGCGAACGAAATGCCTGGGATTTCGCGAGTCCTGAGTTAGCTCCAGCTTGTTCTCAATCCTTTTGTTGTCATCCACGAAACACCTCCAGCGCACATTTGACAGATCGGTCTACTTTACCACGCATCAGCAGCACCAGTACACAGATGCACAGAAAATATATGTGAAATTGTTGTGAAAGTGTAAGCGGGAGTGAGTTATTTGAATGTGATTGTGAGTTTTAGTTGCTGAAACGCGTTAGCATCTCGGACTTCTAAACAGGCTAATGATGCTAACGTGCAAAACAACATGATCAAAAGTCGTGGAAAAGATGAGTGCGTTTCGATATTTACCGTATTTTCGCGCTCATAAACTCCACCTTTTCATAGGCACGATGCAGCCCGTCCTGAGATTCCCATAAAAGTGAGTAGATCGCTTTGAATCACGGATAATTTTGACAAGGCTCTTCTCAAGTTGCTGCAGGAGCTAGTTAGCTGTAGGTTTGGTAGACCGGAAAAAAACATCAAACATGCTGCCTACGTAGGAACGCTAAACTCCGCCCACATTTCAAAAATATATATTTGTGCCTGTCAAAACCTCTCAAATTAATATATTACAAATTTTCAGCAATGTTGTCCCCGTTGCTCAATGTAATATTATCGCCAAATTATTATTATCCTAAAACTTTGACCCTTCAAATTTTCACTTTTTTTCTTTTTTTTTCTGTCTTCTTATTATTTTAAATATTGTATTGAGCTGGACTGCAGTTGATAATTCGATGGTAGAATTTATCTGAACTGTCAAAATGCAGATGTTTTGACACACAAAGACAATTAATATGGTATTTTTGGACCCAACCAAATCATGTAGGTCTTTGGCTTCTTTTTTCTATTTTTAATTCCACAGTTTAAATCAAATAGTAATCACATTATCCTTAGGCCAAGTTAAAAATAAATACATTAATAATAATAATAATAATAATAATAATAATAATAATAATAATAATAATAATAATAAATAAATAAATAAATAAATAAATAAATCTAAATTCAATGTTGGCAGGCCATTCAAAATAGACCCTTTAGCTCCTCCCACTCATGTGTCAATTAATCAACCTGCATTGGTTCCACCTGTTACCTTATAAGTTCCTTTAGCGGCAAGTCACCCCCTTTTGGTTAGTTTTATTTTTATTTGTAGCTATGAGATTAGTTTGTTTAATTTCTTTAGCCTTATTGCAGCAGTCAGGGCTGTTACATGGTGAGACAAGTGGTTTAAAACATGCCTTACAATTTCTAATGTGTTTCCAAATTCTTAGTCATGCAACAAACACCTTTTAACATAAATTATCTTGCTATATGCAGTTGTTTCTTCTGGGGTGGCACCTTTGAAGTGTGGTAGAGGGTCCAAAGCTTGTGCCGATGGTTCAGAGTGCGTCCTGTACAGCCATGTGTGTGATGGAGAGCCAGACTGCGGAGACGGATCTGATGAAGAAAACTGTGCCTCGGATTGCACTGAAGGTAACGGCAATTTTTACTGTATGGATTCAATGAAAATTTCAGTGAGGATTTTTTTTTTTTTTTTAATTCTTGATAAGACCAATATGCTACATAGAAATGATAGAGGACTGTCGAGCACACTATCGTTTGGCCCCTCACTAGCTCTGTCTGCCCATGTTCCCAGTAGAACCCTGAGATCAGCAGACCAGATGACTTTAGATGTTCAAGGTCCCGGTTAAAAACTAGAGGGGACAGGGCTTTCACTGTAGCTAGTCCCAGACTCAGGAACAGTCTTCCTCTGGGTAATAAAACAGCACAATCTTTAAATATTTTTAAATCTTTGTTGAAAACTTATTTGTATGCAATGGCTTTTAACACAAGCTGAGCGGGACATTTGTATTATGTTGTTTTTACTTTATTTTCATAAGTATTGGATTGCACTTTGTATTTTGCCTGGTTTACACCAGACCATATCACAAGTGATCAGTAGCGGTTCTTTGGGGGGAGGGGGCGAGTGGGGCAATTGCCCAGGGCGCAACTTCGTGAGGGGCGCCGTGCCAAGCGCTTGAAAAAAAAAACCTCTCTCGCGCAGCGTGCGCGGAACACTCCGCCTGGTTTGCCTCAAACCTTTCTCTGCTCCTGCAGGAGTGCTTAAAAACTGTTTCCTGCTCTCTGGACTCTGTTCCCCTCATGCTCTCCCGACCTTCTCCGCGCTGGTCTCTAGTTCAAGGGCCAAACTGCGGCACTTCCTGGTCTTGCGAGAAACGGCGCAGAGTGGTGCGCTAAAGGGGGCCACATTTAAAGGGGGAATCACTAATGTTAATTTGCGGGTTTATTTTGTTTTCCTACGTCTCTTAGTTAATCAAGTCATACCATATGGGGGTTATTTAAGTATTTTCTTTATGTTAAATTGCAGGTGTTTTATCATTATGGGGACCGTTATTTATAGTTGGATAAGGATGTGAAATTGGATATGAAGATGGAGATAACACATGAATAACACATGGTTTGATTGTTCAAACTGATATAATAATTGCTGTCTATGGTTCTATATGGGCTTTGGCAATGATATTGAAAAATAAGAGCTCGCAGCAATGTATTGGAAAAAAGGAACAATGAACTAGTTCATTTTTTGGAACTATGAACGAACTACTAACTATAAACAATTATGAACTATGAATGAACTAGTTCATTTTGAAATGTGTTAACTGAACTTTGAACTAGTTCATGTAGAAAATGAACTTTCCCAACACTGCATACTTGTTCTATTTATATATCTGATTGTATATATTTTTGCCACTTTTATGTGTAGTTTATTGTATTTTTTGTATTCATTGTGTTTTTTTATATTTTTTATTTGTTATTTAAGTTATGATAACTTATATTTTTTTTGAAAGTTGTGATAATGAGAACCATTCTATAGTGATAATTAAACATGGCTGCTTGTGGTAAATGTTGGTTTTTTTTTCATTCCTGGGGAGGGGGTCTCACCCAGGGAGTAATTCAATGTAGAACCGCCACTGCAAGTGATATGGTCTGGGGGCCACCTACTGTAGCGGAGGTGCCACACCTCGCAGCGGAGGTGTGGTTTATGATTGCCAACGACCATTTATTGGGCGTTACGAATGTCTATCATTTGGCGTATACGTAGTCCATAGCCAATCATGTCAGTTGTCACTACAAGCTTCCGTTTGTCGCGTAGTACGCGTCACCATCTTTCCACCCCTCCCCGTTTTCTGATTGGCTCCCCAAATCAGGAGCGCTCGCTTAGCCTAGTTGCCAGGCTGTCTTTTAGGTCGGAACGATCGTGCAAAGCAGCTTGGGATTTCCTAGGTTACTTTGTACTGTATTGCCTTTGTTCAGCACTTTGGGTAGCTGTGGTAGCTTTTAAACATGTTTCATAAATAAACTTGACATAACATGAATGGTAGTAAAGGACATGATGAACCCTTAATTGGATTCAAAACATTGTATAGCCGCATGTGGCTCTTTGATCCCTCTGATGCGGCTCAGTACAGTGGTCCCTTGTTTATCGCGGGGGTTACGTTGTAGAAATAACCCGCGATAGGCAAAATCCGTGAAGTAGTCAGCTTTATATTGCGTGTACCAGACACTTCTCAACTTACGAACGAGTTACGTTCTGAACGGCCGTTCGTTTGCTGAATTTGTTCGTAAGTCGTTATAGGGCATTCTTTATAAGGGAATGTATGTTTAAGGCTTGTATAAGTAATCTATATGGATTTCTACTGCATTTAAATAACACTAAATAGTAACAAAACGATATGCTTTTTAAAAATATGGAAAACTGATGAGATAAAAAGAGACGGAGGCAGACACAGTAGACACAGCTGAGAGCCAGCCAGTGAGTGAGAGAGAGAGAGAGAGCGTGTGTGTGTTCCACTTTCACTAGAAGCTTTTCGCTTTTCACCAACCATATTGGATTATGGATGCAAGAATTATTTACCGATAAAACAAAGTTCGTAACACCGCAAGAGATGCGTCTGAACACTTGGGTAGTTTCAACTGAGTTGGCAGAGGAGAGAGTGATGCTTGGGGGATGCTGGGCACACGATTGCAGCGCCCTGCCTGTGCATCAGCGGCGGAAATACGCACTACTCAGAAGTCGGAATAGGCGTTAAATACAAAAACTCACTTGCGTACATGTACAGCACTTTTGCCCAAACTTTTTTTTTTAAT
Organism: Paratrypauchen microcephalus; assembly: GCA_036785185.1. NCBI lineage: Eukaryota > Metazoa > Chordata > Actinopteri > Gobiiformes > Gobiidae > Paratrypauchen > Paratrypauchen microcephalus. Next base: position 3,693,290 of record JAVJIX010000090.1, on the reverse strand, counting down.
TTTCGACCTATGTACGGTTTTGTTCGTAACTCCGAATGTTCGTATGTGGAGGAGCGTCTGTATAAATATGTGCATTTCACAGTTCCTCTGACCAAGGGGCCTGGCGCCTTGCCTGGTTTACACCAGACCATATCGGAACGAAAGAAAGCAGCCTGGGATTTCCCAGGTTATCTGGCGCCACTGCACTGTTGCGGGTTTTGTTGGGGAGAAAACTTGCAAACATGCAGCACTTCAGAGTAGTGACAGACTGGGATCAAAAAACAGTCCTGGCATTTTGCACCTACAAGCGGCCCCGTAGACCGTGGAATGAGGGGGAGGGGTTCTACAGCTCTCCACCGTGCGCACCGGTCACACTGCTTCGGGAGTCCGGCTGGATGAACGAGGGGCGCAGAGACATGAGTCACTGGCTCTATAGGAAACTGCTCTTTTTGGGTCTGTTGAAGCCAGTTCTGAGTCTGTCCCTGGTCTTCGCATCCTTCCTCATGCTCCAGAGAAGGACGCACTAGGGCTGGAATCCGGAGCCTCGGACTGCTTCTCATTCAAACACAGAACTGTAGTGAGAACGCATCCATGCGCTCTCAGGTGTCACACTGCTCGTGATCGAACATTTAAATACATTTGGCAAACTGAATTGCATTCTGTACTGTACAGAGGAGAATGACTGACAAAGATCAGGATGCAGAACACAATGTGCGTTGATGCACTATAAAAAAAAATCTGCGAAACAGCGAGGCTGCGAAAGGTGAACCTCGATATAGCGGGAGACCACTGTATTGTATTTTATTTTAGTTTGTTCATATTCAAAATGTAATTCTATGGCACAAAGGCAGAAAAAAGCCGTTATATACAGTGTTATTTCATTATAAATTTCAAAAGGGTTTTGTGACTCCCAGTGTTTTCTTTACGGTGTGAAACGGGTCCAAATGGCTTTGAGTGGTAAAGTTGCCGACCCCTGCACTATATTATACAGATGGATAGCATCAATTGTTTTACTTGTTTAACATTTAATGTATTGATACATACACAAGATTAAGGAAAGTTGATTTCAGTGTTTTTCAAAACAGTGAAACAGATTTAATGCCTATGGCAGGTTGAGCTATTAATATGACTAAAGACTAAGAAAATGCCTTCATTTTGCTGAAATAATGTTTAAAGTGTTTTTTGCATGTGAATTGTTTTTGGACAGAATTCTCCCCAGTGTGATGTCATCAGTGTAGAACTCCAAATTGGAAATCTCCACTTCTGCAATTTTCAACATATTTTTAAAATTTTCTTCACAAAATTGCTTATTGATTGGTATGAAACTATAATTTATAACAGGTATTATCCTACTATCTTAAGTACAAATTAAGGAATTGTCAAAACTAGTCATATGCACTTTAATTGTGATAACTGTGTGAAAAAGGGAGGAAAAAATTGAACTAAATATTATTGGTCCAATTCTAGCCCAGTTCCAGTGTGCCCACGGGAGGAAGTGCATAGATAAGGAGCAGGTGTGTGATGGAGAGTCCCAATGTCAGGACCAGTCAGATGAGCTGCACTGTACATCCACGAGTGACAGCTGTGTTCACCACTGTGACAACAAGAGCCGCTGTCTGCCCGTCAACTTCCTGTGTGATGGGGAGAGGGACTGCCTGGACGGGACCGATGAGGCAGCATGTGGTAGTGTTTTTGTATTCATTTCAGTGCTTGTGTTTCTATAGAGCGTTTTCATGAACCCGGAAAAACAGGACGATTACCCGGATGTGCGGCCATCTTAGGGGGATTACGTGCTTAAAATGACATGTGTTTAGATGGCAACCATGCAGAAAAAATCTAAATTTTGTGAGAAACCTTCCACATCGGAATCCAAAAGTTCTGACAGTTGAACAGCTGTATAGGGATAAGTTGGATACCAAAGAAAAGCATTATATGAAAAAACTCAAATTATTTGGGCAAGAAGATCCGTATGAGCTGGAGTAAAGTTTGTTCAATGACAAGTTTGTTCGATTCTGCTGCTGTAAGCGATCCTGATATTGTGAACTACCTTGTCTTCTCCCCAAGCCCTTATACAGCACAAGACCTTAAGAGCTCTAAAGGTCTGGAGGCCTTCAACCAGTTTGTTTGTGGCTGGTATGAGAGCGTAAAGTGAGGAGGCATACTTGTATTATGTGTAATCTGTATGAGTGTATTGCTTTTTATTATTCACGTTTTGCAAAGATTAAAATATTAACATTGTAATACAATTTATTGTAGGGGCTACTGAAGCACATGTACAAGAATTTACAACTAACATTTATGTCTTGGATCTAGATTAGTCGGTGTTTGTTTATGTAAACATGGTCACTACAAATTGGTTCAAAATTGGCAATCACAATGCACAGTATGAAATGCCTACTGGCTACGAAATGAGCTGAGCATATGTGAATGTTGTCGAGATTTTTCCCATCCAAGTTCTGTTGAATACTGGCGATCCACAATCGCCTCCTTTCCTTTGATAATTGCTCTGTCTGGTCACCCTGGCTGGTCACAACTTGGGTAAACGACAGAACTGCAGGTGTCTTTCTCTGTCGGATCTATTGTGACAGTCTAGGACTCCACAATGCTTGACCATTTTGCTTTCCTTTTTAACTGCATAAATGCACTGTTTGCGGTGCTTCGAATCCCCCCAAAATGGCCGACTTCCGGATTATGACGTCACGTGAAAACGCTCCATTTCTGCTATTGCTACTCGTATCACGTGGATGATCCGATATCTTTGCCGATACCGATGGTAAAGGTGCATATTCTAACTTTTCTAGAAGCGGGTCAATCACCTTTTTATACAAATTTTGTTAATGACACACAACACATGCTACTTTTGTCATCTAATAATGATCCTTTTTAACTATTTGATTTTTTTTTTTTTTTTCTATTTCCACCCCTCTTCCAGAGGATCAAGATGAAGAAACGGAAGACAAAAATATAAGCGTATCAGCGGTATCCCCCTCCTCTGCGCCGCTGATCTGCCCTATAGCGTCCAAACCATGTAAAGACAACTCGGAGTGCGTCCCTTATAACCACGTTTGTGATGGGGAGGACGACTGCAGTGACGGGTCAGACGAGATGGACTGCCAATCAGAGTGTACTAAAGGTGAGCAAGTGCAGTTTTTTTTTTTTTTCTTTTCATTAAATGTATTGCTTATATACATATAAATTATAAACATGCTTACATAGAAGAAAACAGATTAACAATATACACAAAGATTACAAGACATGGGGTAGTTTAATGCTTGATTTCAGTGTAGTGGGTGTTTCTTGCTGGGTTTCAGGTGACATCACGGCATTCTATAGACCAATATTAATACAGATATGGGGGCAGCTAAAATTATTATTCAAATGCAAAATTGTGTTGCAATACTGTAAGTTCTTGGGTTAAGCAAGGCAGGTTCAGTCAAGTTATCAAACTTTATTTATAGAGCCCTTTACAAGATTCGAGGTGACCAAAGTGGTTTCCATTAAAACCAACACGCTATAAAAACATTGAAAACATAAAAAAAAATTGTACAAACTAGTCTCACTGCATTACTAAGTGTTAAAAGCCAGTCTGAATAAATAGATTTTGAGCCTGGATTTGGATTTAAACAGGCCAAAGTCTGTGGTGGTCTGCGCAAATCAGGGGACAATTTGTTCCAGAGTCCAAGGCCAGGTTCAGCAATTGTGAATTTTTGATATTTCATGGCAAAGTACAACGTAATCAATCGGGAAAGCTGGCTCTTGCCCCCCATCTGTTAGTATGACATAACTGCATTAGAGAATCTGAAAACTGCCAGTGCAGTAAAGGTTACCAATTTGACAATACTCATGTGACCAACTGATGTAAAGGCAGTCCACTGTAACTTACACAAACAAACGAGAAAAAAAAAAAAAAAAAGAATTAAAAAAGGTCTTGTACAAGTTGTTTTAAAAGCTGCTTGTCTAGCCCAGAGGTCGGCAACCTTTACCGCTCAGAGCCATTTGGACCCGTTTTACACTAAACTGGGGAGCGACAAAAAACACACTGGGAGCGACAAAACCCTTTTGAAATTTAAAATGAAATACAGTAACGTTTTTTGTTTTTTTTTGCTTTTGTGCCATAGAATTACATTTTGAAAATTAATGAACTAAAATAAAATGTATTTTAATAAAATAGTGTGGTCCCTCGCTATATCGTGGTTCTCTTTTCGTGGCCTCGCTGTTTCACAATTTTTTTTATTCCACTTTTTTTTGTGTGTGTATCCACACGCATTTCTGCGTCCTGATTGGCTAAGGGACTGTAGACCTTTGCCGATTCGTCAGTCATTCTCCGTGCCTCCTGTACAGAATGCGTTCAGTTTGCCAGATTTGTATAAATGTTCGATAGCAGTGTGACTCTGAAGTGCTGTATGTTTGCAAGATTTCTCCCCGACAAAACCTGCCACAGTGAAGCGGTCATAAGAACTGTGACATACACACGAAATACACTTTGGTTTCGTTCTCCAATACTGTGCTTTTTTTGGTTGAAAATCTACGAACGTTTGAGTGTTTAAACAAGAGAAATGTGAGAAAACTTTAATTCCAATTCGCAGGTCAGTTCCTGTGTCGGCATGGGCGCAGGTGCATAGATCAGGCTCAGGTGTGTGATGGGGTCCCTCAGTGCCAGGACCGCTCAGATGAACTAGACTGCTCCGGGCTCGTGGAGGGCTGTGCTCTCCAGTGTGATGCCCGCAGCCGCTGTGTGCCCTCCAGCTTCCTCTGCGACGGAGAGAAGGACTGCAAGGACGGAACTGATGAACTCGACTGTGGTACTGTGGGGATTTTTAAGATTAAAGGGCCCATATCACACCATCTTCTGATCTATGTTCTAATGTCCTTTCCTCATCACAAACAGACATGGAGTTGTTTTGTTTCATTCACAAATGTTTAACACACACCCTATGTATTTAGGCGGAGTTATTCTCTCAAACAGAAAACACTCTTTTCCACCTTGTGATGTCATGTAATACCGGAAGTGCTCCACTGTGTTTTTAAACTCCATACATCTTCAATAGAATCATTTGGATCATTTTGGCTCTGGAATTGCAAATCTCTACTGAACTAAAAGTAAAAGGAGCTGTTAACTTAAACTACCACTGCATGACATCACAAGGTGGAACAGAGCATTTTGAGCTTTGGACATGTAGACAGACTAATAAGAGAATGCTCAAACTTGAGAATGAAACAAATCTCATCTCCAGGTCTGTTTTTGAGGAGGAAACATTGACCATGAAGTCTCACAAGAATCCATTCTGTGTAATGTAGGACCTTCGGGGGGGGTGGCCCAGCTACTTAAGTGTTTGTCTTCAAGAGTCCATAGGCCTGTTGGGCTTTTAGGCTAGAACCAGAATGTTACATTTTGTTAATTAATATATTGGATTGGAGAGCTGGGGGTTTCACCACTTCATATGGTATTTCACCATAGCAAGCAGTGTATTTGAGGTTTTTTAACTGTACATGTATGAACAGATGCTGCTGACTTCCCTTACAGCATGTTTGTATTGTCATTAAATCAGCTTGTGATCAGATTACATTTTTTTAATTTCTTCCCTTCAATAGGAACATTATTTTAAAAAGCAACAAAATAAATTAAGTCAAATTTAAGTATTTGGAGTGCAAATAATTCTGGGTCATAAAATAAAGTCAAAACTCTATTTGACATTTCCCAGTGGGTGAAGCATGCAGCCAGGGTGAGTTCCGGTGCAGCAGTGGTCAGTGTGTGGCGGCCTCCATGCGCTGTGATGGCCACCCAGACTGTATCGACCAATCAGATGAGGACCTCTGCACCAAGCCTCCAGTGTGCACCACCAAACAGCGCTGCCCCCAGAGCCGAGAGTGCCTGGTGCAGGAGTGGGTCTGCGACGGGGACCAGGACTGCAGAGATGGCACAGACGAGAAGGTTAGGATGAAACCTAAAACACGCACCAAAATTCTTGTAGAGGTGCAAATGCAAGGAGCAGCAACTTAAAAGTGAAAAAACACATACTCTGATGGTCAGTGTCAAGGTTCTTTGTCATTCAAGTGAGAAAAACTAATTGAGAGATAAGGACAATAATAAGCAATATTAAAAGGTAGTAATACTTTTTAAAATACTTTTTACTTTTAAAACTTGTAGTTCTTCAAAAGCTTTTTTTTTTTAATTTAGATAACATTTTGGCAAAAAGTCTTCATGAGAATTTTTCTTGCTTACTGTACTGTGGTCCAAAGCTAGGCATTTTGCAGAAATGGTAAAAAATTAAAAAGGTTTTGGACTTTGGCCATCTGAGTGTGCATTTTTTTCACTTTTAGGGTATATAATGTTCCAACTATTCTAACTATTACAACTATTTTGCTTGTAATTTTTAAGATGTTACCAGCTGAGGTATTTCTATTCCTAGGATTGCCCGGTGACTCCAGTGTCATGCGGAGAGTTTCAATGGACCTGTAAATCCAAAACAAAGTGCATCCCTGCATCATGGAGGTGTGATGGTTCCAGAGATTGTGAAGACGGCAGCGATGAGATGGAATGTGAGACAAATTTAAGTTTTCAAATGTATTCTTTCTAAAAGCAATATAAGAGCTCTTCTTGCCTTTTTCTGTAGCGGGATATCAGTCTGGTCATGACTCGCTGGTGCGTCTCAAGCCAGGTTCAGACAGTACCAGTCTTTTTTTCATCAAGCGTCAACATGTCACGGATGGTCATTTTCTTTAACATAACACAAATACACACAAGAATTAAAAACTAAAAAGGAGAAATAAAATGAATAAGAAGAAAAATAATAAAAATGGGAGTGGATAAAACTTTAGTATCCCGAAGGAAAATTCATTTTTCAGGCAGCAACAATACACAATATCATTAATTAAAGTTATAGTTCTGATTGACTTGGTTATTTACACCCAGCTTCTGTACATTTCCAGGTGATGTGCTGAAATGCCCCTCTCACCAGTTTCAGTGCCAGACATGGGGCTGTCTGGACCCTGGTCTGGTCTGTAATGGTGTTGGAGACTGTGTGGATGGGTCAGATGAAGGAGGGAGCTGTGGGGTGAAATGTACTGAGGACCGCCGTGGCTGCTCCCAGACCTGCGTCAGCACACCACAGGGACCTGTGAGTACAAAGATTGACAAAATGGTCTGAATTTACCATTTTGAATTCAAGTTAGGCATGTTTGCATTTATTTAATAATTTGGTGGTGGTAATGAAAAGTACAGTTTTGATTTGGTACCAATGATTAAATGTTGGTAGTTAAAGATTTTGTTTACATTGGTAAAGATTAGACAAAGAGTAAAATTCATATGCAACTGTAACATAATTCTTTCATTAATGTTGAGTAATGAGTACCAGGTAACTTTCTATATTGTCTATCTTGTCTCCGATCCACTAAAATTTAATGACACTTGCAGAAGTGCGTTTGGGACCAAATTCTTAATACAATACAACTCGTATTCAATTTCAACTGAACAAGTATAGCAAATACCAGGTGTGCATCTACTAGATTTACTATTACTATAGCATAAACCCAGAAATAATTTGATCATTAACTGGATCTATACCGACAGATGGGTATTGTTCAAAACTTCAAAGAGTATACGTGAAAAGTCCCTCAGTCGTCCAGGTAGAATCCATGATAAAAGGAGAAGTTCAATTTGTCAACTGGACAAAGTTTGTTTGGTTGAAAATGTTTCGCCACTCATCCGAGAGGCTTCGTCAGCTCTGTTTTTTGTGCTGGTTAGACACTGCTTATATCTAGCTGCCGGGAGGCGCTCCCTACACTGAAAACGATCCCCACTAATCTCTTTCTTTTTCAAATTACTCTGGCGACTAGTTTCGCCCCCCCTATTCAACGTCTAACGACCCTCTCCACCCCTCTGCCCTGGGTCGTCTGCCCTAATGTTTCTTTGTCTGTTTTGACTTGGTTTAAGAATCGAATTGTAAATGGGAGACAAGTTATGTCCATTTCTGTTTAACGACGGATTCTCTTTTTTGACAAAAATAGCCTCTTTAACTCCCCTCTCAAACCAGTTCTTTTCCCTAGCCAAGATCTGAACCTCACTGTCCTCAAAAGAATGGCCCGTGGCTTCTAGGTGAAGATGTACGGCAGATGACGGTCCACTCTGGCCCGCCCGCATGTGTTGGTACATCCTTTTGTGAAGTGGCTGTTTGGTTTCTCCAATATAGCGCTCACTGCAGTCTTCACTACACTGAATGGAGTAGACCACATTGCTTTGTTTGTGGCTCGGTGTTTTGTCCTTTGGGTGGACGAGTTTTTGTCTTAGTGTTTGTGGGTTTGAAATAAACTGGGATTTCATATTGTCTGAAAATCCTCTGTAGTTTTTCCGACACGCCGGCCAGGTAAGGAATCGCTACCCCTTTCCTCCTGGGTTCGGACTCTCTGTTGTCTTGTTTCTTGCTCTTGTCTCTCTTGGTTTTGTTGACAGCCCATTTAGGATATCCACAAACCGAGAGGGCTTCCTGCACATGTTCTTTCTCCTTACCCTCTGTGCTTGTGGGAACCACTTGGGCCCTGTGTTGTAATGTCCGAATAACACCCAGTTTGTGCTGCAGTGGGGGTGGTGTGAATCAAAAAGCAGGTATTGGTCTGTGTGTGTGGGCTTCCTGAAGACTTCTACTTGGAGTCCCCGGTCTCCTCCTATCGTTACTGCACAATCTAAGAATGCCAATGTGTTATCCTTGGCATCTTCACGGGTGAATTTGATGTTCGGATCTACAGAATTTATATGTGCAGTAAAAGGTTCCAAATCTTGAATTTTGATTTTTGTAAAATTATCAACATAACGAAACCAGTGTGTGGGTGGAGTGCCTGGATATGAAGCTAAGGCACTCTGTTCAAATTGTTCCATGTATAAATTAGCCATGATAGGGGGGACCAGTGAGCCCATCGCACAGCCATGGATCTGCCTGTAAAAGTTCCCTCTGAACTGGAAATAGGTGGTATACAACATGTGCAGGAAGCCCTCTCGGTTTGTGGATATCCTAAATGGGCTGTCAACAAAACCAAGAGACGAGCAAGAAACAAGACAACAGAGAATCCGAACCCAGGAGGAAAGGGGTAGCGATTCCTTACCTGGCCGGCGTGTCGGAAAAACTAGAGGATTTTCAGACAATATGAAATCCCAGTTTATTTCAAACCCACAAACACTTTAAGACAAAAACTCGTCCACCCAAAGGACAAAACACCGAGCCACAAACAAAGCAATGTGGTCGACTCCATTCAGTGTAGTGAAGACTGCAGTGAGCGCTACATTGGGGAAACCAAACAGCCACTTCACAAGAGTATGTACCAACACAGGCGGGCGGGCCAGAGTGGACCGTCATCTGCCGTACATCTTCACCTAGAAGCCACGGGCCATTCATTTGAGGACAGTGAGGTTCAGATCTTAGCCAGGGAAAAGAACTGGTTTGAGAGGGGAGTTAAAGAGGCTATTTTTGTCAAAAAAGAGAATCCGTCGTTAAACAGAAATGGGGGAGTTAGACATAACTTGTCTCCCATTTATAATTTGATTCTTAAACCAAGTCAAAACAGACAAGGAAACATTGGGGCAGACGACCCAGGGCAGAGGGGTGGAGAGGGTCGTTAGACGTTGAATAGGGGGGCGAAACTAGTCGCCAGAGTAATTTGAAAAACAAAGACAGATTAGTGGGGATCGTTTTCAGAGCTTTTTCAGATAGGGAGCGCCTTCCGGCAGCTAGATATAAGCAGTGTCTAACCAGCACAAAAAACAGAGCTGACGAAGCCTCTCGGATGAGTGGCGAAACGTTTTCAACCAAACAAACTTTGTCCAGTTGACAAATTGAACTTCTCCTTTTATCTTCAAAGAGTATAACACATTAAATGCTCTTGTAGCGTTGCAGTTGTTCTGAAGGATACAGACTCCTGGAGGATGGAGTGACCTGTGAGGATGTGGACGAGTGTGGGGCCCGGACTCCTGTGTGCAGCCACACTTGCACCAACTTCCCCGGCTCCTTCACCTGTCACTGCCACCCAGGATATGTGATGGAGGTGGATGGGCAACGCTGCAAGATTTCAGGTGAACTAAGCTATGTTTTTGTTTTGTGTAAGTTGTAATAAAAATGTCAATAATACACAACTGTACAACAACTCACCCTTATGTAGCAGATAAACACATGTCCTGTCAATCATTAAAATATCTTTGCACTGTTTTTCCTTATCTCTTGTATATAACTTATGTACTCTAAGATGTGTGAAGAATCCCTCAGTCGTACAGGCAGAATCCATGATAAAAGGAGAAATTCAATTTGTCAACTGGACAAAGTTTATTTGGTCAACGTTTTGCAACTCATCCAAGGTGCTTCGTCGGTTCTGGTTGGAGTGCTGATAGACACTACTTGTATCTAGCTGCAGGGAGGAGCTAACTACAATGAAATTATTCTGAAACTATCCCACATCTTTGTTTTGAGTTTCTATCTATTTTCAGTTTCTCTCTGGCGTCTAGTTTAGCATACCCATTCAAACCCTAATGGCTGTTTTCACACCTCTGGACCTGACCTGGCTAGCCCTATTGTTTCCTTTTGTTTTTATTTTGGTTTGAGAATGGAATTATATAGGAGACAAATTATGTCTGACTCCCCCATTCCTGTTTAAAGGATTCTCTTTGACAAAAATAGCAGGGAAAAGAACTGGTTTGAGAGGGGAGTTAAAGAGGCTATTTTTGTCAAAAAAGAGAATCCTCCGTTCACAATATAACAAAAAGGAAAAAAAATATAAATGTAAATTATAAATTGCAAAAATGTTGGAGTCTGTTAGCCAGGCTTCCCAGGCTTCCTATGAAGGGTTCCCAAGATATGATCTCACTTCGGTTAGATCAAAGACAGATCAAAGGTACATTTCGGCAACGCTGAAAATTCCTGCAAATTTGACCTGCTGGTGGCACTAGACGGTTGGGGGTGGGGGCCTATAAATTGCTGTGGGTAATGAGGAGACTGGCTGGAATGTGCATGCAAAATTTCACAACTTTTTACAAGACGGTTCTAGGGGTTGCCATAGACTCCTATGGGTCGAAGAATAATGTATAAGAATCAGAAACACTATGGTGCCCAATAAGTAATAAAAATCTGAGGCTGTAAGAAACGGCAAAGATATGATTGACGGGACATGGGGTTATGTTGCATAAGGGTGAGTTTTTGTACAGTTACATTTCTATTATATTGACTTTAGTGATCCACAAGGGAAATTGTTTATATTGTGATGTGAGCTGCTGTGTACAAATAATTCCTTGTGGATCAAAAATGTTTGTCTAAGCCTAATCTTATGTTCGCTCCAGGTGAGCCACTGCTGTTGTCGTCCATTCTGAGTGACCTGTTTGTGGTGGGGCTTCATAGTGGCAGTGTGGAGGTGCTGGAGTCTTCTACCAAAAAGGCCATTCTTTCTGTGGACTATGACTGGAGAGAGCGCAGAGTCTACTGGGACAGCCTGGACTCAGACAGCATCAAATGGTCTTCTCTGGACCACAAGACCACCGGGACTCTCATCAAAGGTAAATAAAAATAATAAAAATACACTTAAAAAGTCCTATATTACATGGCATTGACTCTTGTGAGCTTTAATCTTTTATTAGTCTGCCTACATCTCCAAAGCTCAAAACCCTCTGTTCCACCTTGTGATGTCATTGTAACATTCTAGATCAGAAAATTGTGTAATTTGGGCCCTTTAATTATGAAACAACAAAGTCCTTTTTTTTTTTTTTTTGTGTCCCGAGGGGTCAGAGCTGATTCAGTGGCTGTAGACTGGCTTGGGAGGAACCTGTATTGGATTGATGGAGTAAAGAGTCAGATCTTTGCCATTCAGCTTCCATCAGCCACTGTGACAAGTCCAGACTTCACTGTGATCTTGGACGAAGACCTGGACCAACCCAGATCCCTGGCTCTGCTCCCGCAAAAAGGGTCTGTAGGATTTGAAACATTCAAAGTTGGAGACGGAGACCAGTTGAAACGCATTTTAGTACGGGTTTAAACTGTAGTACAGTATGTAACTTTCTCAAGGTGGCAAGTCCATAGAATTGAAAGTTAAAACCATTCTCCATGGTGGATATTTTTGGGATTACGTTATACTGTGGAACATTATAGCCAAATGAGCAAAATTTCCATGAAAACAATGAAGTGATGGCTGTCCTCTAGGCCAAATTGGTCAGGTTTATTGAGATACAAGTCTGCTCACTGTAAGGATGCAATTTTTTCAGTTTTTTCTTTTCCAATGCAATGATCAAAGGAGAAGTTCAATTTGTCAACTGGACAAAGTTTGTTTGGTTGAAAACGTTTCGCCGCTCATCCGAGAGGCTTCGTCAGAGCTGACGAAGCCTCTCGGATGAGCGGCGAAACGTTTTCAACCAAACAAACTTTGTCCAGTTGACAAATTGAACTTCTCCTTTGATCATGGATTCTACCTGGACGACTGAGGGACTTTTCACGCATTTCCAATGCAATCAACATGCATTTTTTTTTTTTTTTCTCTTTCCTTGACTTAAAAGTTACATACTGTGGCCTTTAAAGGTGGACTATGCAATAACCTCTCCACAGAAAGTTAAGTAGTGGCCTTTTAATTTGGTCCATATTTAGAGCAAGTTTAAATGATTGCCTTTCCATGTCTTGGTTTAGACTTGATTCAGTACCGATTTACACTTCTGGTTTAGAATTATATATATATATATATAGATAGATAGATAGATAGATAGGTATAGATAGGTATAGATAGGTATAGATAGATAGGTATAGATAGGTATAGATAGGTATAGATAGGTATAGATAGGTATAGATAGGTATAGATATAGGTATAGATATAGGTATAGATATAGGTATAGATATAGGTATAGATATAGGTATAGATATAGGTATAGATAGATATAGGTATAGATAGATATAGGTATAGATAGATATAGGTATAGATAGATGTATAGATAGATATAGGTATAGATAGATGTATAGATAGATATAGGTATAGATAGATGTATAGATAGATATAGGTATAGATAGATGTATAGATAGATATAGGTATAGATAGATATATAGATAGATATAGGTATAGATATAGGTATAGATGGATAGATATAGATGGATAGATATAGATGGATAGATATAGATGGATAGATGGATGGATAGATATAGATAGATATAATAAAATTACACACACACCCTAGTGGCAGTATTATTTGCTGTCTTAATTTAATAGACACTGTTATTGGCAGGCCTACTTTATTCACCTTTATTCTGCCTTGCCCGCTTTTGTCTCTAAATGCTTCTAAACTGCGCTTTATTGTACATAAAGTACGTTTATTTGTGTAAATGCTCAATGGTCATGAACACCAACAAGTCAACACTGCACTGATCCTCTGGAGAGTTTAAAACGATTGCAACCTTCGTGCAAAATAATACAACCCGAATGATGGCCATTTCTGGAATGAGGTGAATTGTCTTTCTTCTGGCCAGGTTGATGTTCTGGACAGAGATTGGGACGATGGTGAAGATCGAGCGCGCGGGCATGGATGGGTCTGAGAGGAGGGCTGTGGTGACCTCCAGTCTGGGGTGGCCTGTGGGAGTGGCTTTAGACCCCATCTCCAACAGAGTCTATTGGACCGACCAGCGCCTCAGGGCCATAGGGTCTGCCACCCTGGACGGCAACGATATCCAGGTGTGTGAGAGTATGTTCAAGAGTGTGTGTGTAATTGGGGGGGAGGGGGGTGTAGAAGATGGAAGGTTTTAGAAATAACCTACAGCATAAGTGTTAAATCCATCATACTTTGTCAAGGGCATATTTTTACTCACTAACATGAAATGAAAACGAAATTAAGTACTTGTAATGATAAAGTTTACATACATTTTTGTATGTCATGTATATACTGATACAAGTATATATTTTGGTCATTAACTGATATTTTTGTTTTATAATTGAAAAAAAACAAACGATGCATAACAGTAATGAGTGGAGAATAGAACAAGTTCCATATTTTTTGTAATTCCAAAGCCCCAAACCAGATATGTCTGTACATGTCCCATGAAGCAATCCAATAAAATTTATCATAAGTTATAAAATGAAATGTTATGGATTTCTGACGAAATTAGCATTACTACAACAATAAACATACTTGTACTAAATCTTTGCTAAAAGTAGAAATCATTTGCTTTCCAGACAAACTTTTTTTTTTTTTTTAATCAAAATTAGTACTGAATCGTGTAACTTTTCTGGTGGAGGGTCCGTCAAATGTTTTTCTTCATGGAGATGGACTGTTTCACAGTATGGTATTAAATATTTCTTATATTTTTGAGCAATAAAACCACCTATAAGTTACATAGTGCACCTTGTTGTGCAATTTGTGGTAAACTATCGATAATTTCAGCCAGTTCCTTTTTAGGTGGATCAAATATGGTGTTTTCAATGCTGATATGATGGATAAGAGTAATGTAATGTATTCATATTTAGATCCTACAGATGAAGGAGACCACAAACCCTTTCTCTTTAGCAGTCTTCAGTGACATGCTGTACTGGTCTGAAACAAAGAGGAGAGTGGTACAGGGAGCCAACAAAGTCACAGGCAAAAACAGACGCGTGCTTCTCAAGAGGCCCAGGCAGCCTTTTGGAGTAAAGGTGAGTGAAGTCAATCCTAACACCTGCCAAAATCAAATGGAAAAATGTTGCTTTTGATTTTGCTTTCTCCTCCAAATCATAATCTTATCATTTGACATCGTAACAGTATGTGATGAATACAACGGTATAGAGACTAAACCTCGATAAAATCAAGGTGCACTGTAACTTTTCTGGTGCAGTGTATGCCATGGTAAATGGAAAATTGTCACATTTTTACATGGCGCTTTTCCACCTTTAAGGCACTCAAAGCGCTTTACATCAAGGAACCACTCACCCATTCATACACACACATTCAGGGGCGAGGGGGTCAAGTGTCTTGCCAAAGGACATACCAAGAGCATTCATCTGTGAGAGCTGAAATCGCACCACCGATCTCTAGGTCAGTGGACAAATGCTGTACCAACTGAGCTGCTGACCCTCCGGAGCACGCCATATGCTTGTCTTCATGGAGATCTTGATGTTTTGTGAATCAAGTTTACACAGTATATAGCATTAAACTGATCTATTTCCATGGTAAATGTTCTTAATTTAAAGCCCCAGTGTGTAGGATTCGTGGCGCATAGGTGGATGGTGCTATTGCACTTTCTGTTTTAGCTACGGCAGACCTCGAGGGTCACCCGGGCACGCCGTAATGCGAACAGCCGCGCGCCGCTACTGTATATATAAAACGCTGTCCCGTTTTTGTTTTTATGAAAACACACATTCCCGATCATGTACCATGATGATCTACACATCAAATGAAACCTTAGTCTCCTCTTTTTGACTATGCAATTCATTTCCCTGCACAACAATCACTCCCCGAGCACATGGGGCTTTTATACAGAAAAGCACAAAACGAGGTTGGCTTACCTTAGAATGCTTTGCACAGGTCAAACTCTGTATTTCACCATAAACTTGCTCTCAATTTGTCCGTAAGGATCCAGCGAATAAAATCCAGTAAAACAATTTAGTCCAAAACACGCGTTAGATCCATTACGACGTCTGATCCGGCAGCATGCTTGTGGTGTTTACCCAAAACCACGAGCCAAGGCGGAGCCCAAATGTCCTTCTGCGGCTCTCGTATTCAAAATGGCTGCCTCTACATGGGGAAGATCCCCCTTTTATGTGACTATATCTAAGTCCAAAAGAATACTTTGATTTCATGATGGAAGTGAAAAGGCTTGGAAAACTATGTATTTTTGAATGGGTATCTTCAATTTCAGTAATTAACGGGTAAAAATCTTACACACTGTCCCTTTAAGTAATTTTAACTTGCCCTGAAATGAAAGTCTAAATGTCTTGTCAGGTAATGCACCCACTGCTTCAGACCTCCATAGAGCAGCCTTGTGAGGATAAAGGCTGCTCCCACTTGTGTGTGCTGGCCCCGGGCCCCAGAGCTGTGTGCAAGTGCCCCTATGGCCTCCTGCTGTCTGAGGATGGACTCACCTGCTCCAGTTCAGTCAACACAGCTCTTCTCCTCATGCTGGCTCCCTCTACTGTCACTAAGGTCATTTATAAAGCTACTTGTTACTTCCTCAAAGGACCTGACGGGGAAAAGTTACACAGTGAACCTTTTAAATATACAGGGTTTTGTTTTTTTTCTTTTCCCCTAGATCTACCTACAGTTGCGACACACCACATCTGGACTGAAGGACTGGCCTGAACACTCTGCTCTCCAACTCTCTGGCATCAACAAGGCAGCAATTTTGGACTACAGCTTCAAAGACGACACTTTATTCATAACAGACGAGGGCACAACGTCACTGAGCTACCTCAAAATCAAAGATGGAGTGCCGAGTTCCCCCCACCAGCTGCTTAGAATCCTGGACGACCCCATCACTGCTATGGCATTGGACTGGGTGACTTTGAACATCTATTGGAGCAGCAGTAAACAGCAGAGAATACATGTGACTTCTACTACAAATGCGTACATGGCTGTGGTTATCAAGGACGGCATCGGGAGAGTGGACTCCATTGCGTTGCATCCTCAGAGTGGGTGCGTTTGTTTTGCTAACCTGGTCTCGCAGGACGGTGACACTGGGGCCTCCATAGAGTGTTCAGACATGGATGGAGGAGAGAGGAGAGTCGTGTGGAAAGATGCAGTGACCCCCACCTCACTAGTCTTTACCAGCAGCGGGAAATCGATCTACTGGGCGGATACTAGTGAGTAATGTTTGGCAACAGGATGAAAAAATTTGGAGTTTTGGTCAGGACTTTGATAATACCCTAAATCTTGTGAATTTGAAGGTACACCACCTGCTTTTGTCATATGGCTTTGCTTGGGATGTTCCACAGTATGGCTTTAACCTTATCACATGCATTTATTGATCAAATATACTTTGAAAAATTTTGAGGGTCCGTCAAATGCTTTTCTTCATGGAGATGTGAATGCCTTGTCTGAAATGTTTCACAGTATGGTATTATCAATCAATCAATCAATCAAACATTTATAAGGCGCTTTTCATACAAAATTGTAGCACAAAGCGCCTTACAGTGGTCAAGGATTAGAAGATTGACCTTTATTGATCTCGCACAGGAGAAGTTGTTTCTAAATCTGACCCGGGGACCATCCCCATGATTTTGTTTTGTTATTTATGCTTTGGTCAGGCCCTAAGCTGGAGGATTTAAACTTAAACTTAAACTTAAACTTTTCTGTTTTTATGGAACCCAAACCAGATCAAGTTACAGGTCACATCTGTGGAGAACCAAGTCCACTGACAGTTAGAATGATGGTTTTTCTTGTATTTTTGAGCGTTAAAACCACCTGTAATTGAATAAATGTAAAGTAGAGCTGTTTATCATACTATGGAGCGTTCCATTCAGTGCAATGAATGGACCCTCGCCATATTTGGCATAGAAAGCTTGTTGCATTGTGTAAAGTAGCATTTCAGACCAAAGCTGACCTGTAACATGCCCTGATAATGTCCCCATAGCAACGTTTAATGCCATAGTGTGGAACATTGGTGTACATTCTGCCATCAAAGTTATACAGTGCACATTTTAGCAATTTATAGAAGTGGATTTAGTGACCCCTTAAGGCAATCTGCTTGTAAAAGTAAACTTTTTACTTAAGCCATTTTGAGCATGACTGAGGTTGATCAATAGGAGAGAATGGGGAAAAGTATGAGTGGTGTCACCAGAAATGCTGTCTGCTTCTCCAAAATGTTGTTTTTTACTTTACTGGTATTATGTTAGATTTAGTTTAATGTTACCAGGTCACCACTACTCAAACTGTTGTACAAACCAGTACAGTGAATGTCTAAATCGCTGTTTCTGTGCACAGGTTTGGGAACAATCAGCTCTGTGCAGTTGGATGAGCTTGCTTACGCAGAGTGGAAAGTGGGCGATGGTTTGTCAGCTGTGACTTTGAATGACGATGTGCCACTTTGGATGACCACTGGCGGTAATACAGAAGGTCATTTGTTATTAACTTGGCATTTAACCTTTTTTTTATATATATAATTCTTTGTGTCAATTATTCCTCTTCAGATAAGACCAGAGTTTGGTTCCAAGATGAGCAGCAGCAAAATAAGATGTGGTTTGAAGTGGGTACAAAAGTGGTCAGTTTGAAGGTGTTCAGTAGAGTCAGCCACAAAGGTAATTCAATTGTCTTGTCTAAATGGCTATTAAACAGATGTTGCTTTTTTTTCTCTTAATTTTAGAGAATTTCTAAGTTGTTGTTTTTTTTTTTTGTTTTTTGTTTTTTTAATTTATATTCCAGTCTGGAATAGGGGAGAAACTCAGTATATGGAGTAACAAACACTGACTTAAGACTGACTAAAGCGTTTATTTTTATAGGGGCTAAGAATTGTTCTATATAATTAAATGGGTATAATTTTTTTTCAACCATGTTACAACATTGTTGAAGTGGTTTTAGATGTTGTCCATGCTCGTTTCAGTAATTTGCCTAGCCTGCACCTTTCTACGAATATAGAATTTTAACATGGTTATCTGTTAACGGGTAATCCTTTTTTAATCTGTAATATTATGTTAGGGCAAATTGCTGCTTGCTTGAGCAGTATTTAAAGGCGCATTCATTATGTAACTTCTGGTGGAGGGTCCGTCAAATGCTTTTCTCAATTGTTATTGCTTTGTCTTGAATGTTTCACAGTATGACATTGCATCTTTCCATCTTTGTAGCAACCCCACTCAGTGCCTTTTCTAGGTATTTATGAGCTATAAAACCAGTTGAACAAACAGGGTAGAGCTGTTTAATGTCATACTGTGGAACATACACTTTATTACATGTGCATATTGTCTTGCTGTAGTTTTGTATTAAAAACTGCAAATAACTCAGGCTTGCTTCCTTTCCAGGTTCAAACCAGTGCTCCGTGGACAATGGGGGCTGCTCTCACTTGTGCCTGCCCACTGCGGAGGGCCGATCCTGCAGGTGCGCCCATGACCACACACCCCTGAACTCCACCTACTGTCTCCCACGGCAACACTGTCCCACAGGAAGCGGGCTCTGTTTGGACCAGCTCTCCTGTCGGCCCATAGACAAGTTCTGCAACGGACACGTGGACTGCCCTGACCGCTCTGATGAAAACTGTAGGTCTTTAAGCAGACAAAATATACAATTTTAGTTATTTACTTCGGCTCACAGTTCTATGGCAAAAGACACCAAAATGCTTGAAGATATACAGTAGGTACAAAAGGCAATTCAGAACAGTCTTTTTAATTTTTTTTTATGCCATTGATTCAAATTCAGTGCAGCTGTATATGTTGCAATGTTAAATGAATGTACGCAATAAATATAATACCCAGTGTTTTCTTCCCCTGGCCTTCATCAGATCTACTGACAATTCCCAGTTGTAATTTTGGATTTTCTTTCAAATACTAAACTATTCTATACTAAAAGATCCTCTAAACATCACTGGCCTACAGAATGTGTTGTGAAGTCATCTGAAACTCTAAGACTGCTGAACTTAAGATTGCAATGGTGCATTGTGTAACATTTCTGGTGGAGGGTCTGTCAAATGCTTTTCACCATGGAGACATTATTGCTTTGTCTGGAATGTTTCACAGTATGGCATTAAACCTTTCCATCTTCCTGGAGACCAAGCCAGACCTAGTTACAGGTCATATCTGTAGAAAGGCAACCCCAGTCAGTCAGAATGTCTGTTTTTCTATGTATTTTTGAGCTATAAAACCAGCTGTGACTGAGTAATATAAAGTAAAGCTGTTTAATGTCATACTGTGGAACATTCCAGGCAGAGCAATGATGTATCCATAGAAACAAGCAGGTGATGGACCTCCAATCAAAAAGTTACAGTGCACCTTTAACTCTTTACCTGCTCCTCTTTAGGTATCACTGTAAATGAGAAGTCATCAAATATGGTCCCCGGCTCCACATACATCCAGAAGTCTCCACCTACTCCATTTTTCCCCGCTCTGCCCAAAAACGAGAGCTCCACATTGAACATCAGCGACGGGCTTTGGACTCTGGACCTGGAGCAGTGTAGCTCCACCCGGTGCAGCGGTAGGGGACACTGTCTGGTGGTCAATGGGAAAACGCAGTGTCTCTGTTCTCTGCTGTACAGTGGTGAATCCTGTGAGGACAACCTGCTGAAGAGTCTACAGGAGCCCCTGGTCTACGGGGCTGTGGGGCTAGTCACACTTGTAGCGGTTATTGTGGCGTTGGTATTTTTTAGGAAAAAAAGGAATGATGAAGCCAGGTGAGATCAACAGAAAAGGGGCACTATTGGTGGTTTTGTCATGAAATGTCCAAAATGTGAATTCACAGATTTAACCTGACCATTCTCATTAGTAGCTAGAACAAAGAACTCGGTGCGTTCCAACAAAAATCTGCAATTTAACAATATAAACTTCAGCTGCTCCCCCAGATGTATGAAATATTAGTCTAAAGAATGCTGTGATGCCATCAGAAACCACAGCAGTTTTTCACAGGTTTAGTTAATAGTTGTATGAGCACAATCTTTGTCACGTCATCCATCCATTTTTTTCCCCCCGCTACTCCGGGGCCGGGTCATGGGGCAACAGTCTAAGCAGGGCACTCCCAGACTTGCTTCACCCCGGACACTTCCTCCAGCTCTTCCGGGGGGACCCCAAGGCGTTCCCAGGCCAGCCGAGAGACATCGTCCCTCCAGCATGTCCTGGGTCTTCTCCCGGTGGGAGATGCCCGGAACACCACCTGAGGGAGGCGTCCAGGAGACATCCGGAACAGAGCCTCCTCAGATGCTCCTCTCGACATGGAGGAGCAGCGGCTCTACTCCATGTGACTGAGCTCCTCACCCCATCTCTAAGGAAGCACCCAGCCACCCTGCAGAGGAAACTCATTTTGGCTGCTTGTATCCGCGATCTTGTCCTTTCGGTCATTACTCAAAGCTCATGAACGTAGATTGACCGGTAAATTGAGAGCTTTGCCTTTTGGCTCAGCTCCCTCTTCACAACGGTCCGGTACAGCAACCGCATCACTGCCGACGCTGCACCGATCCGCCTGTCAATGTCGCGCTCCATCCTCCCCTCACTCGTGAACAACAACTCCACTTTGAGGCAAGGACACCCCACCCAAGCCACCTTTTTCCATTCGAGAACCATGGCCTCGGATTTGGAGGAGCGTATTCTCATCCCAGCTGCTTCACACTCGGCTGCAAACTGCCCCAGTGCACATTGGAGGTCCCTGCTCGATGAAGCTATCAGGACAACATCATCTGCAAACAGCAGAGATGAGATCCTGTGGTCCCCAAACCAGATCCCTTCCGGCCCCTGACTGCGCCTAGAAATTCTGTCCATAAATGAACAGAACCGGTGACAAAAAGCAGCCCTGGCGAAGTCCAACATGCAGCGGAAACGGCATCTAAAAAATGCTGAACAGGCTGTAGTAGAAGTTACCAAAATGTTTGTTATAATTAGATTTTTTTTATGGTTAATTGGGTTGTTGCATAACATACATTTATGAGGTTAGATTATGCAACCGTTTCATTATTAGAGCAATGTTTTTTTTTTTCATGCAAAAAAATTTGTCCCTGCTAGCTGCACTACCTGCATCATTAGGCCAGAAAGACGGGAAATGTTTATTTTCAAGAGGTTTGTAAATTTGAAAAGCAAATTGTTAATTATATTTGTAAACTTTTTAATTAAATTTTGGACCATTTAATCATTTTAGGACTTTCAATTACTGTTCATTGGCATTATTTAAAATATAAACAAGCAATAAATATCTTGGTCTGAATAAATAGCATCCCAGTGGCCACTTGATCATTATATATTGGTAACTTTAGTTTAGGACATAGGCCACTAATGGCTACCAAATAATTTCCTATCTCTATATAAAAGGATTTTACAAAATGCTAATAAAATCTTTTATACAGAGCTATGGTCGCCATTAGTAGCTTAAGTCTTAAAGGTGCACTATAACTTTTCGGTTGGGACTGTCACATGGTGGTTTCTATGGATACGTCATTGCTCTGCCTGCATGTTCCACAGTACGACATTAAACAGCTCTACCTCACATTTATTCAATTACAGGTGGTTTTATTGCTCAAAATGCCTAGAAAAGCAGGCATTCTGACTGAGCGAGATTGCGATCTGATCTATAACTTGGTTTGGTCTCCATGCAGATGGAAGCTTTAATTCCATACAGTGAAACATTCCAGACAAGGCAATATTTCCATGGAAAAATGTAACAGCTCTCCACCAGAAAAGTTACACTATGCACCTTTTTTTTTTTTTTTAAGTGCAATTCAAAGAAGTCTTATCCAAATGCACTCTGGGTGGCAACATCAACAGCTGTCAAATGATAAATCATGTTTAAAAAGGCATTTGTTTCTTACAGTAGTGCAGATCCACCGGTTGTAAAGGAAACAAGTCTGACAGAGATCGAGCCCAAATTAGAGCCCAGTCCCCCTACACAGACCTCCCCGACCGAACCGGACAAGCCAGAGGTGAACAAAGAGTTGAAACCATAAATTAAATGGGGTTGTGCCTCAATTCTTTCCTATTCCTTCTCCTTGATTCCTCTCCTCGATCCTCAATTTTTCAGCTGTCAATCAAATGTGTCAATTTAAGTGGTGTCCCAAAGAAAACCAGAGTAAAGGGAGGTTTCAGGAGCACACGTCAGATAAGAATCTAACTTTATTGGTCTTAATGAGAAGCTTGTATCGTCTCCTCTGTGGGTAGGACTTCCTCACCCATTTCCTGCAAAATCCAGGAGAGGAATCAAGGAGAAGGAAGCGAGGAAAGACCCGGCCTTTGTACATGTTTGGAGGGGATGTAACATCTGCATTTTCTCTTCCAGGAAGTGGTGACTCCTATAAACTGACAGTGATTTGAGCGGTGGCTATTTTTAAATAAAGTTAGTTTATGCTGGGTGTCATGTTTTTTTTTCTTTCTTGATGGTATAAGAATGGTTTACATCCCAATTGAAATAATGTGTTTGGTTTCCAGCTTTACATTAGTGGGAAATAGGGCATCAGACAAGTCACAAGCAGTGCTATAATAAGTTTAAAGGTGTACCATGTAACATTTTGGCTGCTTGTTTCTATGGATATGTCATTGCTCTGCTTGGAATGTTCCACAGTATGAAATTAAATGGCTCTAACTTACAATTATTGACTTAAAGGTGGTTTTATAGCTCAAATGCCTAGAAAAATGAGCACCTTGTGCAGTGTCCTTGGGTGTTCTGAAAGGCGCTTTTAAATAAAGTGCATTATTTATTGGAGTCACGTCTCTGCAGATCTGCCCTGTAACTTGGTCTGGTTTGGTCTCATGAAAATGGAACGATTTAATGCCATACTGTGGAACATTCCAAATGGAGCAATAACATCTCCTTGGAGATGAGCATTTGATGGACCCTCCACTAGGAATGTTACATAATGCACCTTTCAGCTTGGGTAAATTTGATATCCCAGACCATTGGACTTATCTGCAACTGAAATAACTCTATAGTTTGTAAAGTGTACAAAATATTTGAGGGATGAACAAAATTATTTAACCATAATTAAGTTTTGTACATTTTTATAATTGTGTGGAAAAATAAAAAAAATTTCTGGCAGCATAGAAAAAAAAAATCTTAGATTTCTGTGCATGTAGGGTTATAACTACTTGATTGGACATGATCTTTGAAAATCTGTCAACTAGTCTTAAAATGGCCGTGAACCTTTTGCAGATTTTTTTTTTAAGTTGGCAGTGATTTCGAAAGTCCAAAAGTGTAAATGACATGTTTTGGTCTTCAATGTGGGCTACTATTGAAAACGCCACAATCATGTTGCTTGAATCTACATAGTGTCTTCTCTTCTAGCTGCTCATGGCACCACGTACTAGTGTCAAAGACTCATTGTTTTTGAGATTATGGCATGTTTGCACCATTGTAAGACATTTTATGGAGTATTATAACATCTGTGTTGAACTTAAAGGGTGTATTTTACAGCATCTTCTGATCTTTTGTGGTTTCCTCATAGAAAACCTAGAGTTCTTCTCTCGAACAGAAAACCCCACCCTGTTTCATACATACACCCTTCACTAGAATAATTTGGATGATTTCAGCTCTAGAATTGCTAAACAAATCTACTGAACAAAAGGTAAAATGTAGCATTTGAACTACTGCTTAATGACATCACAAGGTGGAACAGAGCATTTTTCAGCTTTAGAGATGTAGACAAGTTATTTAAACGTGTGAATGAAAACAAAACATTTTATATTTTTAGAGGAGGTAACATTCTAACATGGCAAAATTAAAAGGTCCTATATTACGGCTGATTGACTATTGAGTTTTTAGCCAAGATGGTATTTTCACACTTTGTCTCCGGAGATTGGCTTCATAGAGTTACCATCTCGTTTTGTGGGCAAAGTCGAGCATACCAAAGCAAACATGTCTTTTGAGTTGCATGTCTTGAGGTTAAATGAGCTGTATTTAAAGCCTGGACAGATGCTTCTTATTGTTCATCCCCAAAGCCACAATAAGCATGTTTACTCTGTTTGAATAGGCCCTCTTGTCTCTTTCTATTACCCGCTGACAATTTTTAGCATAGTCTAATTTCAGAGTGTCTCAACCATCCAAATGATACAGCTTTGCTAGCGGATGAGTTACTACCATTTTTGTGCCCACACATCACATTGGCTTGTATATAAGCCAAGCAGAATGAAAGTTGGTTTAATGTTGGGAGTTGGTCAGGTTGTGAAAGAACTTGAGGTAAGTTTGAACATTTTAAAACTTAATTCTTGAATATTAACATGTACCAAGGTAATGCTATTTTCTTGCAGTACAAAAGATGGAGTGTAAAACGACACTCTGGATGGTGATTGGCGCCCTGTTCCTGCTGACTTTTGTAACCTCTAAACCAGTAAGTTAAGTTTGATATACTTTCATTTCTACTGATTGAGAATTGAAGTAGCATTAGCTGTGATGTAGAGTTCAGTTGGCCATTTGCAGGATTAAAAAAAAGGGAAAAATGGGGGTGTGAAGCCCAGAGTGCACCATTGTACACCCATTCAAACACATTAAAAACACAAACCACAGAATATGAACACAAGTAAAAAAGACAAAACATAATTTAGTCGATGGGGGGAAAAAAAAGTGCATGAATAAATCAAAGTGCCTGCTGCAGTTTTAAAGTGCACTGAGGACACAAGCGCAAGGGTTTTAATTTGAACCTGGCAACCCAAAGTAAGGAGCTCATCGTACTCTATGGTTGGACATTGGACCACACCAAACTTGACATTATCCTATATTATAAAACAAATGTATATTGCCAGTTTTTGCATTTTACTATGTTTTTTTTATATATATATTTTTGTTTTGTTTTATCGGTTATGCAAATGAATTTGAGCATAAAGTATTTATGATGCCTATTGCCATGCCATATTGCCTTGATACCTAAACTTTTCAAAATAAAATTGAACTTGCCTATGAACTAGTGCAGACCTTGGGCATTGTCCAGCTTTGGTTGACTGATCGGCCTGTTGAAGCCAATTTGAAATTACAGAATGAACATATTTTATAATTTTACCTCATGCATGGACTAAAGCTGCATTGCTTTATTGTAGGTGTTTTTTTTTTTTCCAATTACATTGTTTGTAAGGCACCCTTACTTCGTCATAATGTACACTCTTACCTGTGCATCAAAACAATGTTTGTTTTTTAATAAAGAAATACAATTAATATTATGCAGAATTGAGTTATGGCCCAGCCCTCCACAGTATGTTTTTTCTCATGTGGCCCCATGGAAAAAAATTATTTCGCACCCCTGAACTAGAGAGTAGCAGTTTCAAACCTCTTGTATACAGCTGAGATTTTTTTTTTTATTACTTATTTCTATTTTTTAATTTTTACTTGTATAGATTTATATAGTTATGCCTTATTTGACACCAGGCTATTTTTGCTTTTTTCTCTTTGTCACTATAATATATTGTGATGAGTGAGCTACTGTGTCCAAATAATTTCCCTTGCGGATCAATAAAGTTTGTCCAAACCTTAAAGGGCCCATTTCTCCATTTTCAGATGTCTTTAAACACAGCAGCAGATGAGTCGGATTCTGTTGAAGTAAGCTCCTCTGAAGAATCTGCAGTTCAAGAAGTGGAAGAGGCTGAAGAGGTGGAGGAACCAGAGATCCCAGAGGGTGCTCTGACCGAACCTACTGCCACAGAGGCCCCCATTATCGTGGAACCAACCCCTCCGCCAGCCACCATTACCCTGCCCGCTGCTGTAGACACAACTGCTTTACCTTCTGATACTCTAAACCCTCAAACTTCCACAATGCAAATGCTCCCTGAAGAACCATCACAAACCCCTCTTGGCGTTGACGTTTCACAAGGTGTCCCTAAATCTGACCCTGCCCTCATTGATCCTACTGTTCCGGACCAGTTCTCTACAAACACTCCTATGGAAGTTGCTGCAGATGTGACATCACAAGCCAACCATGTGCAACAAGAGGTTCTCCCCACTCTGTCTCCTCAAAATGCTAAGGTGGCTTCTCGTATGGCTGTGGTTAAACCTGTGCCTGTCCATGTCAATCCTGGGGTGCCAGTTTGCTTCACATTTCAGTATCCACAATACGCAGCTCCGGACTACAACCCACCAAGAGGAGACAGTTATTAAATGTTTTTTTTAGAGCCATGCGTTATAAATTCATTTTCTTTTAACTTGACATTGTTGGGCTTATGTGTATGGTTTTCTATTACTAGTTCTTTAGGCGAGTTGATTATTAAATGTGTGTCCATGCTCTGAACAGGTGAAGTCTTTAGTTTGGCCACGATAGTTCAAACAGAATAGACTTAAAATGTTTAGAATACACTTAACTGTTGAACCTCACTCTTTGTATATTTTTTGCACATTCAGTTTGACTTGGCATGCGCTTTGATTTTAAATATGCATACTGTAGGTTGTCATTTTTGCCTCTGAGTAGATTTAAGACATCTTTCTGCTCTGGCTGTGGATGGGAAAATATTTTTGCATAGCCTACCTGACCTTATTAAATCTCCTCGATGGAAAGGTTAAGTTTCAGGGCATTTTTAGCGATATAGACCCTGTTATTGTTGAAAATGTTAGCTTGTGTGAAATGGATCTAAAGTCACACCATTTCATTGTCATTTGTGTCACTTTTCATTGAGGAAAAAAAAAATACATTAAACAATCAAATCTAATTGTGTGGGTATGTGTTGCCAAATAAAGGCGAAAATAAAATAATTGATAACAATCTAGGTATGGATGTGACATCACAAGCCAACCATGTGCAACAAGAGGTTGGGGGGAAAAATGTATAGTTCCATCACACACTAACATGTCAGTGTAAAATTAAAAGTCAAGCAGGTGGTGGACCCCCTCAACAGAAAAGTTACGTATTTGAGGTATTTGGTGATGGTGTGCCATGGTGAATGGTATATGAATATATGCATAACATATTCCCCTGAACATGATTTTGGTTAATGATTACTGAATGAGTAATAATTACGCCCCGTGCAAAAGCAAACAAAACAAACCCCACACAGCCAGCCTTTGATTTGCCATACGGTACGGCGTTTCAGCAGCACTGCAGAAACATTTTTACATTTTAGCACAGTATTATAAACCCGGACACGTCTGAATTAGGACAATTTGAGGTCTAAACTAACTAGTGCAAGATACCACTAGTTAAGATACTTATGCTGGCCTACACATTTATTTTTTGTTATGACTGGCAGATCGAAAAAGGTCAATTTTCACACTCGCCTCAGCCACTGAAGTCACAACCACCCGACCCAAGAATGGGACTTTCTTCTTCGCGCTTTCTAGTTTGACCTCCTGCGGCCACAGTAGGCTACGTCAGACGTAAACACATGAGAGCTAACTGGGCTAGCCTCTAATCCACCCTATTAACAATCAAACAATCAAACAATCAAAATGGCTTTTACTCTTTATTCTCTCATCCAAGCTGCGATTCTGTGCGTAAACGCCATTGCTGTTCTACACGAAGAAAGATTTTTGAGTAAAAGTAAGACACTTTTATGGTGATTTGTATCTCATATAACCTAATGAAGATAGTTCCCTAATGACTAGTTTGACTACTTTGGTTATCTTTATTATTCAAATTGAAATGTTATGCCTATGTCTTGGTCAACGTAACAGATTCACTTCAGCGTGTATTTTATATGATTGGATCCATATAACAGAGTGGTTAATTGCTTGATGACATGTTTGGGCTGTGTAATGAGTACTGGTGACATTGTTAATTATAACAAAGAATAAAAATAATACAAAAAATGAGTGAGGGACTGGTGAGACTGTCGATTATAACAAAGCTTGTGTTACTTCACAGTTGGCTGGGGAGCGGACCAGGGAGTCGGGGGCTTCGGGGATGAACCAGGAATCAAAACTCAGATGATGAACCTGGTCCGCTCTGTCAGAACTGTCATGAGAGGTGAGTGGCAATGGCAAAAGTCAATAATTTGTTCCATAATGGAGAAGTAAATGTTAAATCAGCGACTAAATATTTAGGGCTGTGCAATTAATAACACTTTAATCCTAATCCTCAATAACATTTTAGGTCTATGTCAGTTAAAGCATGTGCTTAAATTATTTTAAAAAGTCTTAATTATTTTTCCATACTTTGTTTTGCTGGACTATTGGATATTATTGGAGACTTTTAGTGTCACTATTGGAGCAGTTGGGTTTTTGAAAAACCTCTTCTAAAATCCTCAAATGTAGGAAATTACACCTATTTCATACAAAAAATTCTTGGGGCAGGACCCCCAAACCTACATCTTTATAACTTACCTGTATGACACAACCTTAGTGTCACATATAGGCGATGGCATCCCATATTTTCTACTATAACACTAGACTCACAAGTAACCTTCAAATGAGAAGAATTAATTGTTAACACTTAATTACTTGCACATTTATAAGTCAGTATGATTGGGTTTAGTGTTCTTTGTCTAATTTTGGTCCACAGACATTTTGGGTGAACTATAAATAAATATAGTGTGTTTACATTTGCCATAATTGTGGACTTCAGGAATAGACTTGTACCATATCTTTTTGTAGATGCTGTGATTACATAGCTAAAAATTATTGCAAGCAAAATTGTGTGGGAACTTTGAATAAGACTAAAATACTAAATTGGGTAGAATAATGAAAATGAGTAAAACTGTAAGGGTACAATTCTGTACAATAAGTAACTGGTGAAGTACAGCACAGTGCAGAAGATATTAAGACATGCCTCTTTATTTCTACTGAAATTCTGTCTTAATCTGTTCTGTCGTTTAAGTATCATTGCATTTCCCTTTCAGTGCCGTTGATCGGTGTGAACTCCGTCTGTATCGTTCTTTTACTTCTGTTTGGATGAAGAGTGGGCTGATATCATTGATACAGGGGAATAGGCCTGCAACAAACTCTGTTATACATGACAATGAATGTTTTGAATAATAATTTAAATAGAAATATTAAAGACATAAATAAATGCTTTTGATAAACCTTTTCTCATTTGAATCTGTAAATAATGGACAATTGTGACATACTGAACTTTGCTTTCATTTTATTTTCATTTTGGAATTGTGCATTTGTAGTAAGCTAGGCTGGGGTCTTTTTCTAAAACTTTATATGGAATTCTCATACATGTACAGAGTATGTAGTATACAAAATATAAACTTCCTTAATCTTATTTCTCCCTTGTGCGCCCAGAACAACTGTGCCCCTGAAAGCTCGCCCAAACACAAAGTAGATCAGACTGTACATTTCTTCATCAAGCTGTCATTTTATAGATTACTAATTTAAACTAGAAAGTAAATTTGATATTCTTTGGATATTCAGGAAAATTCTATCAGGCACATACCTAAACAAATTTCACTGCCATTAAGAAACACATAATTTCTTTATTTTTAGAACCAGTTCTGCCATAGATTGATTTGATTTTGACATGCCATTTACAATGCCAGAAAAGAGGAAGTGATGAACACTAAACTAGAGCTCAAATAAAGTCTTTATTACAGTCTATCGCACATAGTTTTTTGGGAACAATTTGAAGAGTTTTCCGTCTTGTGTTGGTTCAAATCCATATTTCTCCAATTGGTCTTTGCTGAAAGTTCCTGATTCAAAGTCTTTCTTGATTTGAGGGGCTACAACTTCATCGAACAGGCTCTGTGCTGTGAGGGGTGGCTCCGTTCCTCTCGGAGTCCGGTAGGATACGTACGGTCGCAGTTTAAATTCTTCCAGATTCGGGACCACAAACTCAGGAATCATCTGCCGTATGGACAAGTACTTTTTGCTGGAGAGATTACGTCCAGTGGGTCTAGATCCTCGGCCTTTGTTGTGAGTCCTTGAACCGCGTTTGCTGGTGAACTCTGACATCCGGTCTGCTCCTCGTATTATTCCACGCATCAAAGTGGATAAGATGCCCATTGTTACTCAATAGAGGGCACCTGGAAAAATAGTGTTAGTATTGCAAAGAGAAAATTAAGCTCTAGTTTAAATGTGTAAAAAGTAAGTAACCATTAAAAAATCTACAGCTACACTAAATTAATAAGAAACTAAGTTCTGGGTTGTACCTTCAGCATCTGGTAATAGCGCATTAGATGCCTAATTGCAGCATTACATTCACATCCATGGTTAACATGCATTCTCCAATGGAAATTATATTATTGACTACAGCCATTATGGACATTTTCCATAATAGCTTTAGTCAAAATAAATGTGATATTATTTGGTAACCTACAGAATTAAAACTAAAACTTTTCCCCATTTCTTTCCATGTGGGCTCACATAAACCGCAACATACAGAGATTAAAAATGAATCATAATCCTTGCGAATACCAACAATGAATAAATTTGAAAATTGTATTAATTGAACTAACTGCAATCATGTGCAGAACCAGGTAATTAGAACTTTAGATACTTTTACAAAAGGTGCATTATGTAATCTTGGAAGGGCAGCCATTTGGAGAAGTTATTACTTTGCATGAAATGTTCCACTAGGTGGCTTTATAACTTAAGTTACAGGTCATATCTGTGCTAAGGCGAACCTACTCGTCGTAAGAATGTAATTTCTTTAGATTAATGCCATACTGTGGCACATTTCAGGCGAAGTAATAACATCTCCATGGAGACAAGTAGGTGGCGTATCCTCCACCAGAAATGTTATATAGTGCACGTTTAATTGACATAGTTTTAAATGTGTAAAATAGGCATATCTTCCGAAATGCGTTATCTTCATCAAATCTTCTGCAGCACAATCCTAATGTAATGTTTATGTGCCCAAGTTCAGCTCTCTGACGCGACCACATGTGTGAGCGAACCATCACAATATAACATGCAGCATTCCCGTCCTTGTTTAGTCTTTTGGATAAACAATATCGCTTAACTGGCATCCTCACAACAACTTTGTTATTAGTGATTTGGAGCTAAATTTGCTATTAAAAAAATGTCTCACCTTGAGCGGCTCCTGGTGCTGGTAATGTGACGTACTCTCCAAAATCGGAGCTGATAATTGGTCGGAAGGAATTCCAGTCAACCAATCAAAACCCGACATACTCATAACGCCCTGCCCCTGCATCGTGCCCTGCATGTGTAAAGGAATCTGACTTAGCGGAAATTACTGGTGTTTTTCTTCAAAATAAAACCAATATTAGTAAAACGTCCTAGGAAAACCTGTATTATTCTCACGGTGGAGAGTTATCTGATATCCAAAAATATAAAATAAAGGATCACATCGAAAGCTAAATGATAGTAATTCACAAATAGATTGATAAAATTTACTAAATAATTACTCATCTGTGTGCATTTTGTAAACATTACTTTTATTTTGATAGCGCGAATGTTAAAGGGTGCCTAGTTGTTTCCGTGGACTTTACGCTACTACGCGGCATGTATACACAAAAAGTTTGACAAATAAAGGTACGTGATCAGTGTTTTTTTGTGTGCTTATTTGACTACGGAAAAACCTGCTTTATTTAGTCGTTTTTTATTTCCGTCGTGATCTGTGGCTGCTGTTAAACTAAACGATTGCCTTCGGTCGCTTTTAGTTGCTTGTTGACAATGTATAGCGGAATGAAAGGGGAGACTGGGTGCTACGTAAGGTCACCGATGATTTATTTTGGTGCACCCACAGCTTTTGCATGAAATTTAGCATTGGATAAAAAAACATGTGTGAATTTGCTTTTCTTTTCGTGCTTAAGTGAAAGAAAGACGCCAGGGCATGTTTGACCTACTCTATTACATGTAATCTATTAAGGGCATGCAAATAGTACAAGTACTGATTATTTAATACCTAGTTTATATGTCAGTGTCAGTGACACTGGTTATTTATGGTTGTGTACTGAGGTTATATACATTTATGCAGGAACTAGATTTGAAATTTGACAGACACTGAGCCAATTACAATTTTCAACAACAATCTAGTCTGATTGTTAAGTTTCGAACAATAGATAGATAACTGCTTTATTTATACCCAAGGAAAATCATTTCTTTGGCAGCAACAGTGATACATAATAATAATAAATATAGCTGCAAGCAGCAATGTGGGGCCAAGCACCGAAGGTTCAAGTAGGCCTCAGCATGTAGGCCGCATGCAGGGTCTGACAGGGTCTAACAGGGTCTAATGGGGTCTGACAGGGTCTAACAGAGTCTGACAGGGTCTGTTCTGACAGGGTTAGACCCTGTCAGAACAGACACATCAAAGACAGATCAAAGGTTGCTAGGTGCGTTGCTAGGCAATTGACAAATTTCTGCAAATTTGACCTGCTGGTGCCGCTAGACGGTTGGGGCTGGGGGCCTATAAATCGCTGTGGGTAATGAGGAGACTGGCTGAAATGTGCATGCAAAATTTCACAACTTTTTACCAGACGGTTCTAGGGGTTGCCATAGACTCCCATGGTGAAAGGAATAAAGAATAATAATAACAATCAGGAGACCAGAACATCAAAGGAAAGATCAAAGGGTTGCTAGGCAACTTCGCTAGGCAACTTCGCTAGGCAACTTCGCTAGGCAACTTCGCTAGGCAACGCAAAGCAAACACTATAGGGTGCCTAGCACCTTTGGTGCTTTTCCCCCTAATAATAATAATCAGGAGACCAAAACATCAAAGGAAAGATCAAAGGGTTGCTAGGCAACTTCGCTAGGCAACTTCGCCAGGCAACGCAGAACAATCACTTTTTTTTTTCTTTTAATATTACAAGGTACACGATAATACACATTTCAGGCACATAATAGTACATATTTCACCACCACAATAACAGTCACAAAGCACTTCTTTTTTCTCTCTTCAGAAAGATGTACCCTGTGGTACGGAAATGCACCACAAGGTACATACATTCGCAAAGCGCTCAGAGGACACATCGGGGGATGTGGGTACGGGGATAAGCACCACCGGGCATTTGGGCTGAGAGGAACAGGGGAAGTATAGAGGACCAAGGGGCTTGCCCCAGGTGAAGAAAGGGGTCTGGGGGAGAGCAAGGGCGACGCAGCGCCAGGGAAGGCCCAGGCGCCAGGGACCAGGGAAGCCCCAGGCGCCAGGGACCAGGGGGGAAAGCAGAGGGGGGTAGGGGTCAGAAGTCCAACCGAGGGAAGCCGGCTCGGGAGATGGAGAAAAGCGTATTGTCTGGGATGAAGGTGTTGCGAAACTCCGTTTCTCTTGTGTCGTGGAGACAGCGGACGTGGGCGCGAAGGAGCACTGTGAAGAGGGGCCAGTGCTCCGCTGCGTGGCCGTCGTGGAGGCGCCGGTTCCGTGCCGCGAAGATCGAATATCTGGCCACAGACAGGACAAGGCAATCACTATAGGGTGCCTAGCACCTTCGGTGCTTTGCCCCCTAATAATACAGCAGTAATTCAATTTATAGAGATGCACTGTACAGCCCTTCAATCAATCAATCAGTCAAACATTATTTATAAAGCGCTTTTCATACAAAATATAACACAAAGTGCCTTACAGTGATTAAGGATTAGAAGCCCTTGTATAGCAGTAGTAGGTCTAAGTATTTCAGAAACAGGAACTTAATGCATACAACTAAATGTACAGCCTGTTTTTACCAGAAAAGCTATGTTTTTTTTAATTATTTGTTTCAATGCCCAGTCAGCAAGAATCAGCAGTAACTCACAACTCACAAGACAATCTAATCACATGTCATCACAAGCCGTAAAGATACAACACAAAAACATTAGGACCATTGCTATAACAATTAACAATTAAGATAAGATAAGATAAGATAAGATAAACTTTATTGTCCCCAAGGGGAAATTTGTCTTGGGCTCACTGCCTGTTGCTTAAAAACATAGTTACACTCACACATACAGTACAGACAGACAAACAGAAAACAGTCGTGGGTCATTGCCAGATACATTTGTCCATCTTTGATGTCCATTGTCCATTTGTACACTGCACAACCTTACAGTGTTCTATTTATTGCACCAGCCCTATTGCACAAGTAATTATTGCACAGATAATTATTGCACAAGCCCTATTACACAAACTGTTATTGCACAATAGTTATTGCACCATTCAATATAAAGTGACTAAGTGCTCCTTTTTTGTGCAATATAAAACAAAGTGACTTAAGTGCTAATTTTTTGTGCAAATTTGTTCAAGAGTGCAACGGAAGAGGGCACAAATGAGAGTTTATTTACCTGGCCAGCCAAATGATATCTCTCTGTATTTCCTATACACCGCGATACCATTTGGACACTCTCCATCCACTCTCGCTCCTCCGGTTCCAAACCGACTCCGCGATTCTGATTCGTTCAAAGATGGTGACGTCAGTGCACCCGCCTTTGCCCGCAAAGTCACTCTTAGGCAGCGGAAGTTCCGCCTCAGTTTTGAATCAAGATGGCGCAATCTCTGATTGGTTCACTTAGCTGTCTGTCTACGCGCAACCGCAGCGCATTCTGTGGATCAAACGTTACCAGACTCACTCGCTGGTACAGCGATGAGTCATGGATTCTTCCAGGCAAAGAGTTTATATCTGTTACTCTTAAAGTTATGCACTCGATAGCGTCTGCCTGATGGGAGCATTTCATATTCCCCATGCAACAGGTGAGAGGGGTTCCTGACAATCCGTCTGGCCTGAGCGAGCACAGAGTCTTGAAAAATGTCCCGCAGAGAAGGAAACTCTTTCTGCCAATCACCTTCATGGCCTTATTTACCAGTTTCTCAAGTTTGGTTTTACACTGGACAGTTAAAGAACCAAACCAGGCGACCATACTGTGGCGTATGAGACTCTCCAAAACAGCATCATAAAAACAAGTCATGATTTTTGTGCTCACACCAAACAGCCTCAGTCTCCTTAAAAAGTGGAGCCTCTGGGGCAGCTTGGAACAAAGAAAATCAACATGCACATCCCATTTAAACAGACTGTCAATGTACACACCCAAATATTTAAAAGATGCAACCTGCTCTATTTGTCTGCCCTCAATGACAACGGGTTAATGGGTTTGCAGAGCACGAGGATCAAAAACCATCTCTTTAGTTTTGTTCACATTAAGAGATAGGTAATGCTCACTGCACCAAGACAGGAAAAAGCTTATCTCTTGCTGGTGGGTGGAGATACAGTCGCCCTTGTTAAGAAAACTCACAATTATTGTGTCATCGGAAAATTTTATGATTTTGTTTCCTGGCTGACTGTTCCAACAATCATTTGTGTACAATGTGAACAAAATGGGTGAACTTGCTGCACCCTGTGGCATCCTGTACTACATTTTTTGGCTTTGGATAGCATACTGTTTACCCTCACTTGTTGTGATCGATCTGTTAAAAGAGAATAAAACCATTTCACAAGTGCAGGGCTTACATTCAAGTCCAATTTTTTTTTTTTACAAGAAGATTGACAGTATCAAATGCAGAGCTAAAATCTGCAAATAAGACCCTTGCATAAGTCCCAGGAGATTTCAGATGTTTACAGATCAGGTGCGACAGGCTGATGACTGCATCCGCTGTGCTAAGACCCTGTCTGTACGCAAACTGCAATGGGTCAAGATGAGAAGAAACTTCCGATTTTACTTGTTAGGGCTACAGGGCTGTAGTCCTTGTTTGTGCCCTGGCAAGATGTCTTTGGAATTGGTACAATAATTTACTTTTTCCAAAGATCAGGAACAGCACAATTTTCAACAGAAGGTTGAAAGATTGGATTAAAAAAACAAATATATTTTTTGAATGGTTAAAAGTGTTAAAGTAGTAGTCTGGAAAAGGGTGCATATATCAAAGGGCCCATATATCAAATCAAATCCAATTTGAAATGCTATGAATTATTATTTGTATAGCATATTTAAAAGTGATTTACAGTGGAATAAAACATACAATAAGCAAAACAAACAGAATTATAATAATAAAAAAATAATAATAACGACAAGGTGCCAAGGGGCCATTTTATACATAATGTAAAATTATAACATAAAATTGCTCTTCTTTCTGCTCTTTTTCATTTATTTTTGTATCTTTAACTTATTAAATGAATAACTTGAAATAAATAAAAAGGAACTTGATTTTATTTAAACCCATGAATACTGATAAAAAAAAGCCTAACAGCCCTGCCCTGATCAGATCTCTTTTCAAGCACCATGCCTTGAAGTTTATTCAGTCAGTATGAATAAATTCTTTCTTATTAGTTACACTAATAGTCAAAAATAATCTGATTAGTCATAGCAGCTCCACTGTAGTGTTTACGAGTAGTTAAACAGGGCTTTACTAAGAGTCTGTTGCAGGAGAGAGTCATGCTGTAGTGTCTGGTTACAACTATTGACCCCTTTTTTGCCTTCTTGATCTTTGTCCTGGATTTGTCGGTCAGTGGTTCAGTCATTGTGTGTGATCTGACTAAATGGGGGCAGACAGTATGGAATTTATAATGAGATTAACCTAAACAAGAACTTGAATTATAGATTGGTGGTGAAAATAAAACAGCTGCTTATCATGTTTTTGAGCACAACTAGCGGATAAAACAATATATTTAGCTTGTGTTTAAGCTCATATAACATAATAACAATGCTATAACTGTGTTTTTAGGTATGGACGACACTGAAGATGAGGGGCTCTGCAGCATATATCCGGTACATTTTTTGTCTTTTGGTTGGTTAACAGTAACATTAAATTGAATCTAAATCAGAATTTCAAAAGTTAAGGTATAAGTTAAGGTATAAGTTTGGGCATGTGAATAAATGGGAGGGTTAAACATCAATCCGAACAACACATTAACAAACATAACTAGGTTCCACCACCTCTTCCTCTTCCCACTTGTAGCTCTATGTACTTTTATTATTTCCATATTGTCGTTATGATAAGATAAGATAAGATAAGCCTTTATTGATCTCACACAGGAGAAATTTACTCGCCACAGTAGCTCCAGGACATTTGGACAAGAGGGAAAAAAGTGCATGCAGGCAGGGAGGGGATAAAGTAAGTAATAAATAATACAAATAGTACGTAATAATAATA
Organism: Paratrypauchen microcephalus; assembly: GCA_036785185.1. Taxonomy (NCBI): domain Eukaryota; kingdom Metazoa; phylum Chordata; class Actinopteri; order Gobiiformes; family Gobiidae; genus Paratrypauchen; species Paratrypauchen microcephalus. The sequence continues at coordinate 3,655,860 of JAVJIX010000090.1, read as the reverse complement.
ATAATGGAAAATAGTAATAATGATAATAGTAACAACAAGCATCAACATGAAAAAGGAGGATATTGCACGTCTGGCCTATATGTTAGAATTATACAGTCTGAGCTTATGCTCAGTGTTAATTCGATCCCTCCCATATCCTGTTAAAATCTATGCATTACTATACACAAATTATACACACTTTTACACATATACACATGCACACACATACAAACTTTCCACCCCGTCTGCTACGGCGTTGTATGCATTTGTATTGTATTGTTCCATATTTACTTACTGTATTGTCCTGTCCTGTCTACTGTCTGTATGCTTGTTGTATGTTGCAAATAAAATAAATAACAGTTTCAGTAATTACAGTTAACCAAACAAAGGTCGCATTTATTTAGGTAAAAGAATGCTGAAAATGTAACCTTCTGTCCATTGGGTCTTATACTCTATTATGTATAAGCAGTGTTTCCCATAGATGTTGATAAAATTATAGCTTAAGTATTTAATCTAATTTAATTTTATAAAGTGTCACTTACTGCCTATATTTAATCTTTGACCAGTGCAATCCCTTTTATAAGTACATACAACATAACACAATGAGGAGCAAAGACCAATTTTGTCCATATAGTTTTTAGACTATGGGAAATAATTTTAGACTATGGGGGGCACCATGTACTCCTGTGTTAATAGGAAAGTTTGAACAGGCCTGCTAACCTTGTAGTTTAATCCTCCACAAACATGCTGTCTGATATGTATGTGATTCTTCTATTTGTTTTGTAGTTAATATTTATTTATTGTGAATGCTTCTAAATATGTTTAAATATTTGTAAAGGTGCATTATGTAACTTTTCCGGTGGAGGGTCCATCAGATGCTTTTCTCCGTGGAGACATTATTGCTTTGTCTGGAATGTTTCACAGTATGGCATGAAACTTTTTTATCTTCATGGAGACCAAACCAGACCAAATTACAGGTCAGATCTGGCGACCTTGCTCACAGTCAGAAGCTCAAAAGCTATAAGATATAAAGCCATCTGTAAAAGTGAATAAATGTACTGTAGAATTGTTTAATGTCATACTGTTGAACATTCCAGGCAGAGCAATGACAAATCTGTAGAATAAAGCTGGTGACGAACCCTCCTCCAGAAAATTTACACAATGCACCTTTATAAATATGCACTGTGGCTATTTTTTTAGACAAATTCAGAAATATTGCAGTTATTAATAATTAATATGAAATGGATTAATAAAAAAAAAATTACTTGATCGTAACAGTGTACCAGTGGAAGTACTCTCATTATCTGATACGTTTAGCCAAATTATTTAGACAGGTCATAGGTGGTAGAACTGTACATTATACTGCACCCACATTAACACAAATGCTGACTGCTTTGTTGTGATAGCTGCTGTTGCCTTTATCAGCCCATTATTTCTTCTCTTTGACCTTCTGACCTTTGACCTTGCATGCTCTGTGCTGCAGAGCCTCTTCAGAGTGCCCCTCGGCAGTGAGCTCACCGCCAAGATGCAGGAGTTCATGGTGGAGAGGACAGAACTTAATATGGTAATGATAAAATGAGAAATTCAATTTGTCAACTGGACAAAGTTTGTTTTTTATTTATTTATTTATTTAACCTTTATTTAACCAGGTAAAAACCCATTGAGATCAAGACCTCATTTACAAGGGTGACCTGGCCAAGAGGTCAGCAGCACACGTCCAGAGTAAAATAACAGTAAAATATCAAATGTAAAGTGCAATAGTTGTAAACAGTAAAATTAAGTGCAAATGATATTAAAAAGGTGCAAACAATTGTAAACACAAGCGATAAAATGCGTTAGTTAAAATGACAGTACAATTAAAAACACAGACACTGATTTATGTTTTTTTTTTGCCGATTATATAAAAAGGAGCGAAATGTTTTAAATGAGACAAGTTCAGTCATTTTCAGTTCAGTTTGAAGAGCGTTCCAGGCCGATGGCACGGAAAAGCTAAAAGCCTGCTTTCCTAACTCAGTCCTAACACGAGGAACTTGCAGTTGAAAAATGTCACTAGATCGCAAGGCATAAGCATTGGTAGTTCTTTGAAGCAATGTACAAAGATACGAGGGTGCCAAGCCGACGAGTGCCTTGTAAACCAATAGCAACCAATGAGTGTACCTTCGTGTGCTCAGAGAAGGCCACTCTGCTTTGGCGTACAGTTCACAGTGATGAGTAAGGCGATTACAACCAGTCACAACCCTCAAAGCACAATGATACACTGTGTTTAAAGACTGAAGACATTTAGATGACGCAGTCATGTAGAAGACATCACCATAATCCAGCAGAGGAACAAAAGTTGCTGAAACAAGATGTTTACGTGCTCTGAGTGAGAAACAAGATTTATTACGATAATAAAAACCTAGTTTCACTTTTAGTTTGCGCACCAGATTGGCAATATGTAGCTTGAATGAGAGCTCAGAGTCAAGCAGAAAACCAAGGTATTTGTAACTGCTGACAAGTTCTATTGATCTTCCTTGGACAGTTTTTATTTCAGGCATGTCCTCAGGAAAAAGACACTATGAGAAAACACCATAACTTTAGTTTTCTCAGCATTTAAAACTAATTTCAGGGACTGCAGACGTGTCTGAACAATATCAAAAGCAGATTGTAAATACTCGAAGGCCTGTACTAGTGAGGTAGAGCAGCAATAAATTACTGTGTCATCGGCATAAAAGTGGTAAGTGGCATTTGACAAATTAAAACATAAATTATTGATATAAATAGAAAATAAAATGGGTCCTATCACTGAGCCCTGTGGCACTCCTTTTGTGACTTTAAGGGAAGTTGAAAAAGATCCAGACATGTGCACACTCTGTTTTCTATTTGACAGGTAGTCAGCAAACCAATCAGCAGCTTGGTTTGACATGCCTATACTGTTCAAGGAGGACAAATCAAATCAATGAACAAAGCAGCACAATAATGCTTGCGATCAAGTGCAAGGATAAAATCATTAAAAACTTTTAAAGAGGCTGTGACAGTGCTGTGCTGTTTTCTAAAACCAGATTGAAAATCAGTTGTTTGGTCAAAAACGTTTCGCCGCTCATCCGAGAGGCTTCGTCAGCTCTGGTTCTAGTGCTGGTTAGACCATGTTTATATCTAGCTGCAGGGAGGAGCTCCCTACACTGAAATAGCTCTGAAACTATCTCCACTAATCTGTCTCTTTGTTTTTCAAATTCCTCTGGCGACTAGTTTAGCCTCCCTATTCAAGCCTAACAACCCTCTCCACCCCTCTGCCCTGGATTGTCTGCCCTAATGTTTCTTTGTCTGTTTTTGACTTGGTTTGAGAATCGAATTATAAATGAGAGACAAGTTATGTCTAACTCCCCCATTTCATTAATGGGGTAATATGGTAATGTCTACACTTTTCTCTGGGCCTGAAGAATTTATCTCCAGGGGTGGGATGAGGTGAGATTGGGTCCACGAGAATTAGATGAAATATTGTCAGAATTTATAATAGAAAAAATGTTGCAGTTTAGTTTACAATATGCCTCAGTCTTTTTGCTGTCATTGTAGCACTGTTTTTTGGAACAACAGGAGGTGTAACTCTGCAGTTAATTGCTTGGCAGGTCCAGAATGATACGGTATCTCTCACAAAGTTAATCATTTTATTGTCCATGGGGACTGTAAACACATGGGGAAAAAATCACACAAGGTCATGTTCACCATTCTGTTTTGCAAGATCATGTAGCTCTAGATCTTATTTCTAGTGATGCCGGTAACGCGTTACTTAGTAACGTTACTTAGTAACGCTACTTAGTAACGCGTTACTGTAGTCGGACTACTTTTTTCAGTAACGAGTAGTCTAACGCAACTACTATTTCAAAACCAGTAGTCAGATTAAAGTTACTTATCTAATACACCGTGCGTTACTATTTCTGTATTTCTGCACCTACGTTCGTAGGTTACATTTATTTATTCTTATTTTTTGGCAACACGTTTCTTACGAGGTTACGTCATCTCGGCTCCAGGGCGCCAAAGTCAGATCAAAGATTCTATCTCGTCAGATGTAAACAATATGGAATATGAAATTTGGCGTGTGGGGCCTTTGAACGGAAAGTTTATTTATAAAAATGTGATGGAGCAGGTCCGTTCCTAAGCGCTGTCCCCGCGGAGAGCACGTGAAGACGCGCGCGCCCGTTTCCGTATCTGCTGCGCTCCGCGCGCTGAACCCCTTTCAGCTCCCCATAACCTCTCCAGCGTGTTCTGCCGTGACTAAGGCTGCACACTTAAGAAGCGTTAGTTTTGCCTATCCGAATCACGCTAAACCCGATCAATACTCACCCCCGCCGTGCCGCCGCCTCCTCCCTCCACTGTGTGATGGTCCGGACACATCCGCGCCGGTAATCCAGTTTCGCGGGTTCCAGGGGTCATGTGAGCCATGAGTAATTTACATGGACAATTATTTGTATTCTCTGTATATTTGAAGCTGTGTATATTATTTATTGACATTGCATGAAAGCTTCTGTACATCGGAAATATTCGCCATTTAATAGGCTAGTGGAATGGTGTAAATAAGCTTTCGAATGAATGTTACGTAATGTGGGAGGTGAATGGGGGTCTCCCAGCAGTCTTGTCTTGGTTACTGTGGAGGTAACATGCACGGAGAGAAAGAGTGAGTGAAAGACGGAAAGACTTACAGGGGAAGTCTGCAGTCTTTTCACTGTACCAATATAAATCACACGTTTGACACATTTTTTTGCACTGTGGGAGAGCACAATAAACCACCTAAAAATGATTTTTTAAAAGCGATTAATTAGATTAATTAATTACAAATCCTGTAATTAATTAGATTATTTTTTTTAATCGACTGACAGCACTAATAATAATATAATATAATTAGCCTCTGCTGAAAGTAACTAAAAGTAATCTAACTTAGTTACTTTTAAAAGCAAGTAGTAAGTAACTTAACTAAGTTACTTTTTAAAGAAGTAGTCAGTAGTCAGATTACTGTTTCAAAGTAACTATGGCAACACTGCTTATTTCAATAAATAAATTGTGCTGTTCAGTTTACAGATTTGGCCTTACAGTTTTTATTTTATTTTATATATTTGCAGTTATATTAGCCATATTATTTTGGTCCAATCCAACTGTCAATACAGGAAAACAAAAACATTTCACAAGATTATTTTCTTCATGTGTGCACAAATTGTGGCAAATTTTATCTCATTCCTTTTGACACTTCCTTGACACGTATACACTTTGAAATGAGTTTGTGTTGGACATTAACTAGATTACAGACAACATGATGTTAACATACATTATTTTATTACTACATGTGAAAAATAATAAATAAATCTTTCTGTTTAGTGGACGGCTGTGCTGATCGTTGCTGTAACAGTCGTGTCCATCGTGGGGACTGTGGTGTTTCTACTTTATAGGAGATACAAGAAGTCAAGTAAATGACCTGTTGTTTATATGTTTCAAGCCATACAAGTTGAATATTTCAAATTTAACTGTACAAACAGGCTTTTATCAATGTGGCTGTAAATGATCAGTTTGCTATAATAAAATGTGTTGTGTTTTTAGAGATGGAAGCTGGAGTACCTCACTACCGCTTCAGGAAAAGAGACAAAGTGATGTTTTATGGGCGGAAGATCATGAGAAAGGTGGGCTCTCCTTCATTACATCAACTATAACGTTAATCAGTTCATTGACTGTAATTGACATGTTTGTATTGACTGAGTAGTTAGTTTAATTATTTTGTGTGCGTCAAAACAAAAAAGCTAGTTCAATATTTATGATGTAGCCCTACTGCTTGAAGCATGGAGGTCCTGCATGTTCTGTGCAGTTTGCATGTACTTCTGCAACTTGTACTCTACAAACAAGAGGCCCAAGACCTGCAGATGGTAGTCTCGGTATGATCCCCCTGTAAATTAAAGGTTAAATACAAGTATATGAAATAAGAAATAGGAATACAACTACCATGTATTTCAGTAGTCAACTAGTTAGCAATCATTTCAATCAAAGTAGATGAAGATGTAAATATACGGACGGAAGGCTTTTATATAAAATAATTACAAATAAAGTGTATTATTCATGAAAATCCCAACTTGTTTAATCTTTATGTGGCATTTTGATATGATAATACTGCTGACACTGTCATAAACATTGTCATATGTTTTATTCATCTAATTAACATAAAAGGTGCACTGTGTAACTTTGCTGGTGGAAAGCCCACCACATGCTTTTGCCTCCATGGAATGTTATTATACTCAACAAAAATATAAACGCAACACTTTTGTTTTTACTCCCATTTTTCCTGAGATGGACCCAAAGATCCAAAATTCACTCCAGATACACAACACTACCATTTCTCTCAAACATTGTTCACAAATCTGTCCAAATGTGTGACAGCGAGCACCTCTGCCCCGCCGAGACAATCCACCCCACCTCACAGGTGCGCCACATCAAGATGCCGATCCGACATCATGACCAGTGCACAGGTGCGCCCCAGACTGCCCACAATAAAAGGCCACCCCAAAATGTGCATTTTTTTTATTTTTTTTTGCTTTATTGGGGGTCTGGGGACTCGGAACCAGTCAGTATCTGGTGTGACCACCATTTGCCTCATGCAGTGCAACACATCTTCTTCGCATAGAGTTTATCAGATTGTCAATTGTGGCCTGTGGAATGTTGGTCCACTCCTCTTCAAAGGCTGTGCGAAGTTGCTGGATATTAGTGGGAGCTGGTACACGCTGTCGTATACGACGGCCAAGCACATCCCAAACATGCTCAATGGGTGACATGTCCGGTGAGTATGCTGGCCATGCAAGAACTGGGACATTTTCAGCTTCCAAGAATTGTGTACAGATCCTTGCAACATGGGGCCGTGCATTATCTTGCTGAAACATGAGGTGATGTTCATGGACGTATGGCACAACAATGGGCCTCAGGATCTCATCACGGTATCGCTGTGCATTCAAAATGCCATCAATAAAATGCACCTGTTTTCTTCGTCCATAACAGCCATTGAAGAGGAGTGGACCAACATTCCACAGGCCACAACTGACAATCTGATAAACTCTATGCGAAGAAGATGTGTTGCACTGCATGAGGCAAATGGTGGTCACACCAGATACTAACTGGTTCTGAGTCCCCAGACCCCCAATAAAGCAAAAAAAAAAAATGCACATTTCGGGGTGGCCTTTTATTGTGGGCAGTCTGGGGCACACCTGTGCACTGGTCATGATGTCGGATCGGCATCTTGATGTGGCGCACCTGTGAGGTGGGGTGGATTGTCTCGGCGGGGCAGAGGTGCTCGCTGTCACACATTTGGACAGATTTGTGAACAATGTTTGAGAGAAATGGTAGTGTTGTGTATCTGGAGTGAATTTGGGATCTTTGGGTCCATCTCAGGAAAAATGGGAGCAAAAACAAAAGTGTTGCGTTTATATTTTTGTTGAGTGTATTTGCCTGGAATGTTCCACAGTACGGCATTAAGATTACCTCTCCATGTAGACAAACGTATGATGCCAGCAAGCCAAATGCAGGTCAAATTTGAGGAGGTTTTTCAAGTTTTTTCAAGTATTTTAGAGAAATAAATCACCTGTAATTGAATAAATGCAAGATGGATAAATTTAATGGCATACTGTGGAACATTCCAAAGCAAAATTATGCAATTTCTATGAAAGCAAGCAGGTATCGGACCCTCCACCTGAAAGTTACACAGTGTATTTTTAAAATAGTCAACGATTATTTCAGCAGTGGATTAGTTCTGGTGTAGCTCAGTTGGTAGAGCGTTTGCCTAGTGATCCCGGGGTTGGCGGTTCGAATCTCGCTCTTGACAGGTTGACCACATCTGATCCCAGCTCCCACAGATGAGCGCTGCCGTTGTGTCCTTGGGCAAGACACTTAACCCCCCCTTGCCCCCAGTGTCTGCAGACACTGGTCTGCAGACACTGGTAGCCCCCATGGCAGAAGATACATCAAGGCCTGTTGTGACGTGAGCCGTCCTCCTGTGGACCCACCACCCGCGGGAGGATTCATGGGGGCTGGTGCATTGTGTTCTGGGCAGCAGCCCCCGCAACCCAGAAAATGGAAAAGCGGAAGTGAATGAATGAATGAATGAATATTCTGATTAATTGTTGCAGCCCTGATAAGAAATATAAAAATGTGTTTTGTTTTTCCAACAGGTTCAGACACTATCCTCTCCACCTCCCTCCAACTCAAGTTCTGCGTCTCGCCAAAAGATGAGGAAGAGGCCCAAAGTCTTAACAATAGCTCGGAAGTACGCCTTTTTCAATAACTTTGTCCCCAAGTGGAGTGTTTTAAGTCCTTAGACCCACTTTTATTCTCTGGCTTTTTAATTCAAAGGTGCATTGCGTAACTTTTCTGGTGGAGGGTCCGTCAAACGCTTTTCTCTGAGGAAATGTTTTTGCTTTGTCTGGAATGTTTAACAGTATGACATTAAACCTTTCTATCTTCATGGAAACCAAACCAGACCAAGTTACAGGTCAGATCTGTGGAGAGGCACCCCTGTTCACAGTTCAAATGCTTGTTTTTCTAGGTACAGTATGCATGAGCTCTTAAACCACCTGTAATTGGCTAAATATAAGGTAGAGCTGTTTAATGTCATACTGTGGAACATTTCAGACAAAGCAATGACATCTCCACAGAGAAAAACATTTGACAGAGCCTCCGCCAGAAAAGTTACACAGTGCACCTTTAATTTTTAATTTGAGTTGATTCAATTTATAGTTCTAACTTTTTTCTTTTTACTTTTTATTTGTGCTTTTTCACGATTTAACAAACATACATAAAAGAATACACAATTTGGGGTTCTGCAAAAAAAAAAAAAAAAAACACACATTGGAGTGAGCTTTGTAAACAGACCATTCTGACCATCACTTCTCAAATTTATCAGCTATCAATTATAACAGTTTTTGGATTTATGTATTTTAACACTTTTATTTATTGTTTTTATTTATGATTTACTCTCTTTTATTGTCTTAATTTGTCTGAAGCTGTCATGTTTATAAAATGTTACATATAAATACAGTGTATTGGATTGAAGCTCATTGTTACTGTTTTGAATGTTGTCAGGATCCTGCGCATAAGAAGGGAGCCCACGGTCCTGCAGCCCAAAGAGCCCCCTCCATCTTTACTGGAGGCAGATCTGACCGAGTTTGACGTCCAAAATTCACACCTGCCCTCCGAGGTGCTCTACATGCTCAAGAATGTCCGGTCAGTGGTTGATTTACTTCAGAAAATTAGATCAACAGGGTATAATTTTGCAAATTTAGATCCAGCACCAATATCTGTAATAATAATTGCTACTGTAATACATTTTCTGCACAGGAAGCTAAGGTTATATCCAATTTGACGGTCATTAAAGTTAACATCCCTGTAACTTTTTATCTGCATTTGATTTGACTCATTTACCCATAAACTGTCAGATTACACGTTTCTAGGGGGTTCATTTATAAAGCTTCCTTATGCATTACACATTGCATAGCCGCTTTCTACGCCAATTGCAGGATATAAAAACCTCCCCCTAAGTGCAGCGCTTTGCTTATCTCTACGGCAGCTAGGACCCTGTTGTACGTTCTGCACAAAGTCTAGAGACACAGGGGAAAAAGTGACACTCATGGAGAGGAGCAGAAATGAAGAGAGCTTGAAGAAGTGTTTGATCAGGAAATCATCTGAAAATTTTCGTATATAAAATAAAATAAAAAAAACTTAGTTTTCTACAGTATTATACATTTGAAACCGCATGCTCTCGTGCACGAGCAATAGCAAAAATACTAAAACATCCACTCACTGATGGATTTGTCCAAATGTGTTTTTAGGGTCCTTGGCCACTTTGAAAAGCCGCTCTTCCTGGAGTTGTGCCGTCACATGGTGTCCATCCAGTTGCACCAGGGGGAGGTGCTATTCAGGCCCGGGGACACTGATGACAGCATCTATGTGGTCCAAGACGGCCGCCTTGAGCTCTGTATCCATGAGAACGTAAGAGCTGCAGGAATAAGGACATAATGAAGTATTGAACTGAACATGACGTGTGAATGCTTTATCTTTGCAGGATGGTACGGAGGCAGTGGTGAAGGACGTCTTAGCAGGAGACAGTGTCCACAGTTTGCTCAGTATATTGGACATCATCACTGTATGTCAAATATTAATTCTGTATATTATTTATTCTCATTAAAAAGAGGCTATTCCACTTCTCTAAGGTATTAATTGCTAACATATTAAATTGCAATGTTAGCTTTTATTGTTTGGAAAATGCTATCCTAGTATTTGCTGAAAGCAACATATTAAAATGTGTAATTCAACTGAGTTTAATTTTTGCCTCTCTGAGTCCCCAGTCCCCTTGCTCACTGCACTTCACTTCCCCTTCAGAGTGCTGTCTGCTAATGAAACTACTGCACATCACTGTTGCAATGTATTGTTTTTTTATTCTGCTTATATACATAGTACATACATATAATTTGTGACTGTAAACAGGCAAGGCTCATGTGATGATTACTAAGATTTTAAAAGCACAAAAAAGGAATAATATATACTTTTCTGTTTTTCTATCTGTCTCCAGGGTCACCCAGCTCCTTATAAGACTGTATCTGCTCGGGCAGCTGCTCCCACCACGATCCTCCGCCTTCCCGCGATGGCCTTTCAGTCTGTTTTTGACAAGTATCCTGAGACGCTGGTGCGGGTCGTTCAGGTAGACTTTTCATACAGAGTAATATATAATATATCTATATATCTATCTAATATATTACTCCTATTGTTGTAATACTGCACATTGCACTTGTATTCATTTGGTGTTGTGTCTTGTGCAGATTATAATGGTGCGTCTCCAAAGAGTCACATTTCTTGCCTTACACAACTACCTCGGTCTGACAACTGAGCTGTTTAACCCGGTAGGTTGAATTTTTTAAGCAGAAAAGAATCTTTTTACTGTTTTTGTTTTTAAGTTCTAGTGGGAGATCCACCTCCCACTTGTCTCTCTGAAGACGTTACTGCTTTGCCTGGAATGTTTCACAGTATGGCATTAAACCTGTCTATCCTGCATTTATTCAATCACAGTTCTTTTGTATTCACACATTTAATGTGCACATAGAGCACATTAAATTTGGTACTAAGTTGGGATGAATTTTGGAAACCAGGTCTACCTTCAGGACTAAACCTGACTCAAACCAGGACCCAGCAAGAACAAGTGCTGATCTATACTCAACAAAAATATAAACGCAACACTTTTGTTTTTGCTCCCATTTTTCCTGAGATGACCCAAAGATCCAAAATTCACTCCAGATACACAACACTACCATTTCTCTCAAACATTGTTCACAAATCTGTCCAAATGTGTGACAGCGAGCACCTCTGCCCCGCCGAGACAATCCACCCCACCTCACAGGTGCGCCACATCAAGATGCCGATCCGACATCATGACCAGTGCATAGGTGCGCCCCAGACTGCCCACAATAAAAGGCCACCCAGAAATGTGCTTTTTTTTTTTTGCTTTATTGGGGGTCTGGGGACTCAGAACTAGTCAGTATCTGGTGTGACCACCATTTGCCTCATGCAGTGCAACACATATTCTTCGCATAGAGTTTATCAGATTGTCAATTGTGGCCTGTGGAATGTTGGTCCACTCCTCTTCAAAGGCTGTTATGGACGAAGAACACAGGTGCATTTTATTGATGGCATTTTGAATGCACAGAGATACCGTGATGAGATCCTGAGCCCCATTGTTGTGCCATACATCCATGAACATCACCTCATGTTTCAGCAAGATAATGCACGGCCCCATGTTGCAAGGATCTGTACACAATTCTTGGAAGCTGAAAATGTCCCAGTTCTTGCATGGCCAGCATACTCACCGGACATGTCACCCATTGAGCATGTTTGGGATGTGCTTGACCGTCGTATACGACAGCGTGTACCAGCTCCCACTAATATCCAGCAACTTCGCACAGCCTTTGAAGAGGAGTGGACCAACATTCCACAGGCCACAATTGACAATCTGATAAACTCTATGCGAAGAAGATGTGTTGCACTGCATGAGGCAAATGGTGGTCACACCACATACTGACTGGTTCTGAGTCCCCAGACCCCCAATAAAGCAAGAAAAAAGCACATTTCGGGGTGGCTTTTTATTGTGGGCAGTCTGGGGCACACCTGTGCACTGGTCATGATGTCGGATCGGCATCTTGATGTCGCGCACCTGTGAGGTGGGGTGGATTGTCTCGGCGGGGCAGAGGTGCTCGCTGTCACACATTTGGACAGATTTGTGAACAATGTTTGAGAGAAATGGTAGTGTTGTGTATCTGGAGTGAATTTTGGATCTTTGGGTCCATCTCAGGAAAAATGGGAGCAAAAACAAAAGTGTTCCTGGCAAAGCTATATTTCCCCATGGAAAGAAGCTGGTGATGGATCAGAAAAGTTCCATAGTGCACCTTTAAACTGCATTCTTTCTGTTAAAGGAAAGTCAAGCCATTTCGCTGGTGTCAGTGGCCCATGTCCTGGGGGAGACTCACCCACACAAAGGGCTGCGTCGTCAGCCGTCACAACAAGATGAGATGGTGGAGAAGAGTGACTCAGGTTTGAAACATTTCCACACAGTATTTTTTTTTCCTTGAGTATGTGGATCACTTCTGTGATCTACTTGATTAGTATTAGTTGGAAGCAAAAATACCTCTGCAGTGGCCTTTATTCTAGGAGTGAATGTATGAATCTCCCTTGTTTTTACAGAAAAGTCCAATACTTCAGAAATGGGATCTACAAAATACAGAAAATCTCGCTCTCTCTCCACACCTACAGCTGTTACAGGTACTTTTGCAGACATACTTGTTTTCTTGTTTTTAATATAAAGACAAAAATCATTATTATGTAAGTGACATAATTGTATCTGTAGATGACATGACCGACACACTCAACAATGTGTATGAACAAAATCGAGTCTCCAAAGATGAGAACACGGCTTCAAGTCCCTTAAAGGTTTTGCCAAGTTTCATTATTTTATTATTTTATATTTTTAAAACATTCACCATTAAAGGTCCCATGGCATGAAATTTTCACTTTCTGAGGTTTTTGAACGTTAATGTGAGCTCCCCTACCCTGTTTAGGGCCCCCCCCCCCCCCATGGCTAAAAGTTGTGAAATGTCTAAACTGAGCATTTGCGGTCCTTTTCTGCGTTAGAAAAAAACAGAGCTGAAACGGGCGATTCTCAACAAGGCACCTTATTGACGTCAGATCGAAAAATGCAGCTCCACCCCCCGTCTGTGTCTACTCAGCGTCTCTGTCAATCACGCCCAGAGAGTTTGGACCGCGAATGTGCTAGGCAATGCGAAATGCGTTTTTTTATTTGCCTGGAGGCACGTCCGAGTGTTTCTAGGCTCTAGGCTAAGTCCTTTATCTGAGCCTCTGGACCTTTGAACAGCAGTGGTTTAATTTTATTTTCTGTGGAAATGTGCTTTTTGTGTTGTGTTTTTTTTCAATGGAACGCTTCTCATCTCTTCCTCTGCGCAAAAACGCGGAAATGGGTCAGAGCGCACAGCTGAGAGCGGAGAGTTTGGCCACGCCCCCACCCTCTACTATAGGCCATCTTTTTTCTCCTCATTTGCATTCAAGCAACAACTCCCATAATGGACTGTTCAGAGAGAGAAAAATTACTCTTTCTCATCTTATCTCTGTTTCTCATGCACTGAGTCTTGATTTTGAAGAAGGATTCATTTACAGTATTAGGGAACCATTAAGGAGCCATATAAAAGCATCAAGAAGTACCATGTCATGGGACCTTTAAAGATATATACACCTTAAAGCTAGGGTATGCAGCCTGCAGTTTTACTGGTCTGACTCACGTCTCATGTTAAATATCAAAATCTCCAGAATTCCCTCACTGAGCTGCAGAGGCTACACTAACACTGATTCATGAGTGGGTGCAAATGCTGAAGTTTAGGTTGTGAGGGTTGTTTTTATAATTAAGAATAAATCAAATTCTAATTGTTATAAAAAATCAAATAGTAGTATCAAAATGAAATACTCTTTTGAGCAGGTATTTATACCTGAAGAATTCACATTCACAGGACAGAAATGTTAGCTTTTGAATGATATTTAGCTGTATCAGAACAAGTATAAAAGCACATAGACTAATGTACGCCCATGGACCACTATGGAACCTACAGGACCACTGATTACACAGATATAAGACATGTTAATATAAAAGAAAGGGTATAAAAGAAAGCATTATAATTTAACATTGACAAAACATTCTATTCTCAAGAGTATCACTGTAGGATCTGAATACGAGTCTATTCTTTTGAACCTAAATTGAGTTTGAAATTTTAGGATCATGACAACAACAGTAAAAACATGTTTACCTGAAGTCATATTTATAAAGGTTTAAGCACAAATTCTACATACCCTACCTTTAACATAATGTAAAATGAGGTGTTGCAATAAATATATTTAAAGGCATTAGAAAATCATTGGATAGTATGTGGTAATGTGGTTGCTGTGAATGGTTTTCTTTACTTTTGTCTTTACTATCTTCAGTCTATATTGAAGAAGAGTGTGACGATGGCTCACACTCCCTCTGCTGTGTACCACTACGCAGAGACCGGAGGGGGACACAGCCACCAGAGTAAAGTCAGTGCCATTTTCCAAGCAGCAAAAAAGGACCTGCTCCTAGTCATTCAGTTACAGGTACAAAGCTCCAGTTGTATGCACACTATATTGTAGCAAATTTACAGTATACCAGCACATACATACCACTGAATTGCACTGATTTCAGGTAGACTAACCTTAACTATAACTTTAAATCATGTTTTTGATCTAATATTAAAGGAATTACATCATAGGGACCTATTTTTTGTCCACATAAGGAAGCAGGTCCCTGTGTATCAAGTGTGAACAGATTTTAGTTCTTGTAGTGATACATGTCTGCCCATCATCTTTCCTTATCAATTGATAGATATTGATACTTTTCAGTGACATCATGTTGAGGGTGCTCTACATGTGTCTTTATTAGGGGTGTGAATCTTTCACTCACAAAACAGTTCGATTCGAATCTCGATTCACAGGCTACGATTCGATTCAGGGACGATTCATAAAATTAGTAAACGATCCGGTACGATTCGATTCGGTTAATTTCGATTAAATACAAATTGACAACTTAACTCCCAAGTGCTTTAAAGTTATTGAGAAGAAAAAGAGAGAAACAGAAATGTAATTTCAAAATAGTATCCTTTTGTTTATTTAGTGTCCAACAGACAATACACCAGGCCTACTGAAAAACTGGCAATCCGGTTTGCAAAACTCTGCTCATACTTAAAGGAAAATTAACGTTTTTTTACAATCTGAGCCTTCTTTCGGCAATAAAACAAGTAGTTTTACTCACCCATAGCAGTTTGGTGTCAATTGGAGCAGTATTGCATAACTTATGTTGAGCCGTTCTGTTCTACTAATGATCCCGTATCCGTTAGCGTGAGTACTTTGCGGTGTCCAAATAACACAAACTTTAGCACTTTTCAAATCACAGAAGATCGCTGTGTCAGGGTAGACTTTTAGCGGATTCCAAAACGGCCTGAAACCCGATATCCAGCTATAGTTTCATTTGATGACGTCATCAGAGAGGACAGTGCGCATGCGTGAACTCAGCTGTTTTGTAAACACAGCTAGTCCGAAAGAAGCTAACACCGCTCTGAACTTTACTTTTCTGTTGCGATATCGGGTTGATGATGAGTTTCAGTAACTGTAAAAGTGCAACATATCATTGACAAGAAGACAGATATTACTAGGCAGTTATAGAAAACACTAGCATGTTAGTTCCGACATGTCTTTATGTCTGTAATTAACTTTTCTTAACAAAAAAAGAAAATCATAGAAAGCTCTTAACACTGAATAACTAATACTTTCTATCTCATAACATTTCCTCAGTTTCGAGACAAAAATCATCAATGCTTCAGTGTGTGTGTGTGTGTGTGTGTGTGTGTGTGCGCGCGCGCGCCAGAGTGGGTTCGTGGGGGGGGGTGCGCGCGCCAGAGTGGACTCGGGTGTGTGTGTGTGTGAGTTCCAAACCTTGGATGTTAGGTGAGAGGCGTAAATCCGCATTGTCTGACAGGGTTAGTCGGTTCCATAGCAAAGTGAAAGTATCCCGCGCTGCGCTCCAACAACATCAGCCAACGTCACAGGTAAAAGGACAACACTGTAGTCTCGTGAGAGTTCAAACACACACACAGGGCCGCTTCTACTGTCTATAGAGCGACGACCATCGGACTGTTCATAGTGCATTTTTACCGATCCGGGCTCCGTTGATCGGTACACTCGGATCGCAGAGGTCACAGACCGATAACCGATCCAAATCGGTTAATCTTTACACCCCTAGTCTTTATGGTGGAATGTTGAGCAGTTACCACACAATTAACACATTATCAGACACTGTCAAAAAGTTTTAATATAGTCCAAAAACTTGATTTAAACAACACATTTTCAGGAGCTTGTGAGCAAAGCTAGTGTTCATGGTCATGTTTAGGTGTTTGAGGAGTGACTAACTGACAAATAGTCATCTAACAGTGTTTCTGACAGAGCAGTGCCTACAGTTAGCATCACACCCATGACATCAGCTGAAAAGTATCAATATGAAAGCCTTGCATTGTTGACCACTGACTGAGCCACTGAACTATAGAGGGATATAAAATGTACATGTATTCTGTTTTGGTGTTTTTAGTGTGACTGGTCAAGCTATAATTGAATATTTTTGTATTTTATGTATCAACAGGATGCCAACTTACTCGAGGGAAGAGTCAATCTACGACACGTTAGAGCCGGGACAACTGTAGCTCACCAAGGAGACCAGGTATGTCCCCAAACTTCCTACTCCGCTTTACTTTTTACAGCTATGTAAAACAACTTTATTTTTAGCTCAAAATCACAAGAAGAAAAAGAGATATATAGGTCCCGCCATGTGAAAACCTGCTACAACTCGGCATTTGTGAAATAGTTTTTTTTTTTTCAAAATTTGTGATTTTCGTTTTTTTGCAGAATGTGCTAGTTGAAGAAGCCACTCGATGTTTCATATAACAGCATTAGTTGCGTTTAAAATATACACATTTAATTTCAAATTGGCTTGTTTTTCGGAAAGAAAGGAGGCGGGCATAAATCACCATAATTTCCCACGCTTGCGCACCCGCCAATCATGTTGCGAGTAGCGCTGATGTGTTTTCGCCTGTTTGCCTATCAGCTGTGAGGAGCTCCTGAATATGTACGCGGCATTTCAAGACAATAAGGACATGAAAATAGACACATGACACGTTCAGGACACGTTCGGAACACGTCCGTTTCTCCGGAGCTCATGTACAGAAAGCAGTCAGAGAATTTAGCTGGAAGTCCGTGGATATACGCGATGTGTCTGTGTGGTGTCCTATACTATTTTGTATAGTATTAAATTGACAATACAGTTGATTTTTAACTTAATATATTATCCTGTGTATTATTCCATTTTAACAAAGTACCTTCTAATTCTGCCCTGCCCTTGAAACTCCACACCACGTGTCAGTGATGGGGGAGGGCTTACTTTAATGTCATGCAAATGAGTTCCTTTCTGTTCCACAAGCAGATCTTCAATGCTGTTTTTCTCAGCTTGTCAATTTCACAATGCGCTGCTTTCAAAGAGCCATAAATTCTTCAAATGTTCTCAGATTTCCATGTGTAAGGCTGCAGTCGGTCACATATATCAGTGGAGTTAGCATATTTTTTTTTCCATTGCTTCCAAACACTCACATGGATAGCATACTGGAAAACAAACGACTGGCAGAAGAGTTGAACGACTTTTATGCCAGGTTTGACACCCCCCCCTCTCCCACTACCCGCACCACCATAGACATTCCAGGCATGCCCAACCCGGACCCCTCCTCCCCCACTGCTCTCACTGTTTTGGAGCAGGACGTGGCTAAACTCTTTAGTAAGCACAACTTCCGCAAGGCCCCAGGCCCAGACGGTGTCGCTCCTTCCACCCTGAGACACTGCGCTAAAGAACTGGCTTCTGTGTTCACGGACATCTTTAACACCTCCTTGGAGTCATGCCATGTCTCTGCCTGCTTCAAGCAGTCCACCATCGTCCCCGTCCCCAAGAAGACAAGGATCATTGGACTTAATGACTACAGACCTGTGTCACTGACGTCTGTAGTCATGAAGTCATTTGTGCGCCTGGTCTTGACCCACCTCAAGTCCTTCACCTCCCCCCTCCTGGACCCCCTGCAGTTCACCTACAGAACTAATTGGTCTGTGGACAATGCCATTAACCTGGCCCTCCACTTCATCCTCCAGCATCTGGACTCCCCGGGAACCTACACCAGGATCCTGTTTGTGGACTTCAGCTCTTCTTTCAACACCATCCTCCCTGCTCTGCTCCAGGACAAGCTTGCTCAGCTAAACATGCCTGACTCCACCTGCAGGTGGATCACTGACTTCCTGACAGATCGGAGGCAGTGCGTGCGGCTGGGGAAGAATGTCTCGGACTCCCGGACCATCAGCACAGGGTCTCCACAGGGCTGTGTACTTTCTCCTCTGCTCTTCTCCCTGTACACAAACTGCTGCACCTCTGGCCACGACTCCGTCAAACTGGTTAAGTTTGCGGATGACACCACCGTCATCGGGCTCATCTCTGACGGCGATGAGTCTGCTACAGGAGGGAGGTGGACGGGCTGGTGTCCTGGTGCAGCTGCAACAACCTGGATCTCAACACCCAGAAGACAGTGGAGATGATCGTGGACTTCAGGAAAGTCACAGCCCCCCTGCCCCCTCTCTCCCTGACAGACTCTCCCATCACCACAGTGGACTCCTTCCGGTTCCTGGGCACCTGCATCACACAGGACCTCAGGTGGGAGCCGACCATCAACTCCCTCATCAAGAAGGCCCAGCAGAGGTTGTACTTCCTGCAGCAGCTAAGGAAAGCCAAGCTGCCAGTCCATATGATGGTGCAGTTCTACACGGCCATCATTGAGTCCATCCTCACCTCTTCCATCACTGTGTGGTATGCTGGAGCCACTGCCAGGAACAAACAGAGACTGCAGCGCATTGTGCGCTCTGCCGAGAAGGTGATTGGCTGCAGCCTTCCATCTATCCAGGACCTGTACGTCTCCAGGACTCGGGGGCGAGCAGGCCGGATAGCAGCTGACACTTCTCACCCTGGACATGGACTATTTGAGCCACTTCCCTCTGGCAGGAGGCTACGGCCCATCGGGACGAGAACCTCTCGTCACAAGAACAGTTTCTTGTGACAGTTTCTCTGCTCTGCTGTTGGACTCATGAACAATTCATAACATCTGCACAAAGCTGAACACTTTATATCACTAGTCACTTTAATTAAGTCATGTTTGCACTACTGTTCTGATGCTGCTCATCTGAACCTTTTTGTTATTTGGATTGTTTATTATTTTTTACTATATTATAGCTATATTTTAGTTATTATTATTATTATTATTTAGTGTCTATACTCTAGTTATTACTATTATTATTTATTGTTTTATGTTCGCACCTTATCACTGAGACAAATTCCTAGTTTTGTGAATTCTGTTCACTTGACAATGGCAATAAAAGTCTTTCTGATTCTGATTCTGATACTGACTAAAATAGTGTTGTAACAAAAATGACTAAACACAAAAACTGGATTTCGATACTAAGGAAAAGACCTGATACTCTAATGCAGATTTTTGACACCCCAAAAAAAACAATCTTTTTTTAGACAATAGAATGTCGTTTTCAACACAAAGTTTCTTTTACATTATCATGTAAATGGTAAATGGTAATGTTCATATAGCACTTTTCCACTTACAAGGCCCTCAAAGCACTTTATACCACTTTACCCTCACCCATTCACACACACACTTTCATACACCAGTGTATGCACACTCTACACTGGGAGTGACGGCGGTTAAGTATCTTGGTCAAGGACACAACGGCAGTATCCATCTGTGGGATCTGGAATTGTTTGTAATCACCAACGTGTCTTACCAGTTCAGATAAAAGTCATGGCCAAAATTTTTGAGGATCCAATCTTATTTTCAGTATCAATTAGGGCTATCAGTTTAACGGGTTGATTAGATTAATTAATTACACTGCTAATTAACGCGTTATAAAAATTAACGCAATTAATTATGAGTGGCAATTCAATGCGCGCACATTTTAAATTTGGTGTGCAGGGCCTTTGTAAGGCAAGTTTATTTATAAAAATGTGACGGAGCAGTAAGCCCCTTGTCCCCGGGGAGAGCATGTGAAGACGCGTGCCCGTTTCCGTATCTGTTGCGCTCCGCGCGGCGAACCCTTTTCATTATGAAGTAATTCCCATAACCTCTCCAGCGTGTTCTGCCACGACTAAGGGTGCACACTTAGAAGCACCAGTTTTGCCCATCCGAGTCACATTAAACCCGATCATTTACCCCCCCCCCCCCCCATCCTCTGCCGCCTCCTCCCTCCTCCCGCGATGGTCCGGACACATCCGCGCCGATAGTTTAAGGCCTAGTCCCCACGACAACGTTTTTTGGAGTAGGTAGTACAACTCCATTGTACCTTTGAAGGCTCTGCACAGGTCAAACTCTGAATTTCACCACAAGCTTGGTATCAATCTGTCCGTAAGGATCCAGCAAATAAAATCCAGTAAAACTATTTAGTCCAAAACACGTGTTAGATCCATTACGACGTGTGATACAGCAGCATGCTTGTCTTGTTTACCCAAAACCACGCTCCCCCACCCCACCCCCCACCCCCCGACCGGCACCTCTCTCCTTCTCTCCCTCTTGCAGCGCGCGGGAGCGCTCCGCCTGCTTTGCCTCCGGTGCTTCCCCGAGCCTTGCCAAATGTCCTTCTGCGGCTCTCGTATTCAAAATGGCTGCCTCTAATATGGGGAAGATCCCCCTTTTATGTGACTATATCTAAGTTCAAAAGAATACTTTGATTTCATGATGGAAGTGAAAAGGCTTGGAAAACAATGTATTTTTGAATGGGTATCTTCAATTTCGGTAATTAACGGGTAAAAATCTTACACACTGTCCCTTTAAAGACTTGAAAGGGGAAGTCTGCAGTCTTTTCACTGTACCACTATAAATCGCCTGTTTGATACCTTTTTTGCATTGTAGGAGAGCACAATAAACCACCTAAAAAATTAATTTAATGCGATTAATTAATTACAAATACTTTTTTTTAATCGCTTGACAGCACTAGTATCAATACCTATTTAAGTGAGTATCTAGTTTTGACCAGAAAGCACTGAATGATAATGTTAGAATATTGTTTCCTCATCAAAAACAGACCTGGAGTTGTGTTTTGTTTCATTCACACATGTTTGAGGAATCCTTTATTATTAGTCTGTCTACATCTCCAAAGCTCAAAATGCTCTCTTCCATCTTATTATGTCATGAAGCGGTAGTTTTTAAGTGAACAGCTATTTCAGGGCTCAAATGATCAAAATGATTCTAGTGAAGGTGTGTGTGTAGTTTAAAAGCACAGCGGAGCACTTTCTGTATTGCCAAATGACATCACAAGGACAGAGTGTATTCCATCTGAGAGAAGAACTCATCCTAAATCTGCAGGGTTTGTGTGTTAAACATGTGAATGAAACAAAACACAACTCCAGGTGTGTTTGTGATGAGGAAACAACATTAGAACATCAGAAAATAGTATAAAAAAGGGGCCTTTAACAGAGCCCTAAAAGTTCTGTGGTCTATGGGAGACTACATTTGTCTGTTTGCAGGATGTAAGCGTGGCGTTTGTGATCTCCGGCTTGCTTCACGTGTACCAAAGAATGATCGACCGGGAGAAAGAGTCCCTGCTGTTCGTGGCTCACGCCGGAGAGATGGTAGGGCATCTGGCTGTTCTCACTGGAGAGCCCCTCATCTTCAGCATCAAAGCACACCGTGACTCTTCCTTCCTCTCCATCTCCAAGGCTCATTTCTACGAGTACGCATCGTTTCGTTGTAGTTTTTCATCCGTATATTTGTGGTTATTTGTGTATTATGTGGGTGAAAGTGAATTATTTTTTTCATTTTTTATTGACAATTTCATTGATTATTAGAAATTATATGCTTGATTTAAATGCATCTAATTGCCCACTGTAATAACTAGGGCTGAGAATCATAGGGCCCCTCACGATTTGATACTATACACTATACATGGCTCAAGATTCGATATTATCACGATACATGTGATAATCAATATGTATGTTACTACTACATTATTACTACATTACTATACATTACTATACTATTTTAATCATCAAAACAGTGAAGATGTCAAGTGTATTTCATAAACAATTTTCCTTCGATTAAATAAGCAACACAACTGTAATGCAGCCACAAAAAAATGCTAAAAGATATAAGATAAAATCACCAAATTTAGCATCATGATATATAGGTATTTAGATTTTTTTGCACAGCCCTAGTAATAACCAGTTAGGGATGTAATGATATTCAAATTTCTCTGTTCAATATTTTCACAATGTGCATCTGACGATAACAAAAATGTGAATATAATACTTTTAAAATGCCTTGATCAGCCTTTGGTTCATAAAACAAAGAGTTAATATTTAAAAGTGCTTAATAACTTATTTCATTGCGTAAATTGGACTGAAACAGAGCAAAGGATCTAAGTTGTTCCTTTTGTTTTTGTTTTTAGCTATTGCTGCAATGAATTTAAGCAATGAGACTTGAGATTTGATATTCCATATTGTGATGGTCCGCGATATTGAGAGACTTTTGACGATACGATATTTCGGTTATCGTTACTTCCCTATAACCAATACAATTTTAGTCATGCTGGTGTATATTTCATTGATTTGACATTATATTAGCGTTAGAGTTACTTGAACATGTCAGAAAATTTAAGAAAGCACAGCATATAGCCAGACATTCAAACCATGTACATTTAATGAGAGAAAAAAAAAAAAAGAATTCGATATTATATTGTGTTGACTTTTTCAGGATCATGCGCGAGGAGCCCAGAGTGGTTCTGAATGTAGCTCACACGGTGGTCAGGAGAGTTTCCCCTTTTGTCAGACAGATCGACTTTGCGTTGGACTGGATGGCACTGGAGGCGGGGAGAGCTGTTTACAGGTAATTTAAACTATGTTATTTTAGTAAGCATTAAATAAGAAGGAGCTCCAAGTTGTTTAACGTCCTTATACCACAGCTACAAACTGACATATCTCACCTGTGAATCTGAAAAACTTGTCCACTATCTGTAAATGTCTCAAATTAGTTATTTCTGTGTTTTAAATCCAGCTAGTCCCTATATTCTACTCTACGTTCTAGAGCAGTTGAGGATGTGTTTACCTGTTGCTATGGTGATGTCATGGCGATGGCAGCAGAGCAGTGATATAGAACAGTGTTCTGGCTGTTGCCAAACTACTTGTGCACTATACATAAAGCAAAATATAGAACAGGGGTGTCAAACTCATTTTGGTCCGGGGGCCGTATTTAACCTACTTTAATCCCAATGGGTCGGATCAGAAAACTCATGGTATATATACCCCAAAAATAGCAATAAGTCCAAATTTATGCAAAGTCTTTTTTATTTGATGAACTTTCTTTTACAAAGTATTATAATACTGTATTACGAACAACCTGAAACTTTTAAGGTCCCATGGCATGAAATTTTCACTTTCTGAGGTTTTTGAACGTTAATGTGAGCTCCCCTACCCTGTTTAGCCCCCCCCCCCCCCATGGCTAAAAGTTGCAAAATGTGTAAACTGAGCAAATGCAGTCCTTTTCTGCGTTTGAAAAAAAGACAGCCCAAACGGGCGATTCTGAACAAGGGAATTTTCTGATGTCACACAAAATGCAAATGATTTTCCACCCCTGTCTGGATGTCTACCCACCGTCTCTAGAAATCATGCCCAGAGAATTTGGACCGCAGACGAGCTATGAAATGCGAGATGCGTTTTTTTATTTGCCTGGAGACAGGTGAGAGTGTTTCCAGGCTCGGATGTCCTTTATCGGAGCCTCCGAACCTCTGAAACAGCAGTGGAAATGTTTTTTTTTTTTTTCATGGAACGCGTCTCGTATCTTCCGAAGCACTTAAAACGCGGAAGTGGGGACAGCGCACCGCTAATCCAGGAAGCAGCGGCGTATTTGGCCACACCCCACCCGCTGCACTGGCCTGTCTCTCCTCCTCATTTGCATTCAAGCAACAACGCCCATAATAAAGCATTTCAGAGACATAGTTATGAATAGAACTGTCTTCATGAGGCTCTCCCATGCACTGAGGCTTGATTTTGGAGAAGGATTCATATACAGTATTAGGGAACCACTAAGGCGCCATATAAAAGCATCAAGAAGTACCAAGTCATGGGATCTTTAAGAAAAATGCAATTTCAACACAAGCATACAGGTTTCCCATTCAGCTCCGTGAACAAATAGGAATTAGTCATTTTTTCTTGGAAAATCCTGCACTCGGCGTCCACTTTTCTCATTTTTGACATTTTGCTGATGAGGGTGTCATGTCAACAGCCAAAATTATGATTTAAGAGCGTTTTGAAAGAGGCAATTTATTTGTGCTGCTCTGGTGGGAGGCCATGCACAGAGGCGCTGGAGATGCTGCTATGCTAAGCTGTACAGAAAAGAGGCGCAGAAAATTAGCAATATTTTAATAGAAAATTAAGGTATAATTAAAATATATGAATAGAAAATCAGCTGAGAACCAGATTAAAAGTCTTGTTTGACACCCCAGATATAGAAGAACATTATAAAAGACCATTAGAATTTAAGAACTTGTTTGGTCAGAACTATTTAATAATAATGAAGCAGAGAAATCTATAGGCTTTAACTAAATACTACTTTAAGAGAATAATATTATGGTTATTCTCTTAAAGTAGATCTTTCACTCTTCCTGGAATATTCCACAGTATGGCATTAAACAGCTCTACCTCACATTTATTCAATTACAGCTGGTTTTATAGCTCAAAAATACCTAGAAAAACAGGGATTCTGACTGTGAGCGGGGTTGCCGCTGCACAGATCTGACCTGTGACCTGGTTTGGTATGGTCTCCATGAAGATAGAAATGTTTAATGCCATATTCCACCAAAAAACAATATTGTGGATACAAAATTTAAACTTTTCTTTCTATTTCAGACAGGGGGACAAGTCAGACAGCACCTTCATTGTCCTCAGTGGTCGGCTGCGATCAGTTATTGCAAAGGATGATGGGAAAAAGGAGCTGGCAGGAGAGTACGGTCGAGGGGATCTCATAGGTGTGGTGAGTGGACGGCCTTAAATCTATAGCCAACTCTGACAACAATTTTCCCTTCATTTAAAATAAGTTATTATGGCATTTGTAGGATTGCAAAGGGGCGGAAAATTTCCAGAAAGTTTCCGGAAAGTTTCCGGAAAATTTCCATGGAAACTTTGGCGTGGGAATTTTGGGAATTTTCAAATTGGTAACTTTGCACAGAAGTTTTGAGAATTTAAATATAAACATTTTATTTTGTCATCAGCAGGCATTATTGTAAAAGGAGACAATTAAAACACATGACTCACATGATTTATTTGTAAGAAGAACTTTATCAATGCGTATCTCCTTCACTGAACAACAAAACATGAACATTGGCTAAAATGTGTCTTATAATTCAAAATTTAAAATGAAAGGAACTCTCCTCCTGTCCAAAAACTTAAATTCAAAATGTAAAATGAAAGCAGCTTTCCCCTCTGAAGAGTCTTGAATGTCAAATAAAGTCTTTTGTCAATCAAAATATTTACCTAAAGCTTCTCAAGCCTGGTTTTTGCATGTTCTCCATTTTGCCAAATACTTTCAAGCTTCTTCCTCAATGTCCACAGTGTTCACTTCCTCAACATCTGACTCCTCATCTTCTTCAGTGTCTGTGTCCATGTCTGTCCAAACTTGTGGAGGATGGCTCTGTGTCAGGCTCAAACAGCCTGAGGTTTGCACATATGGCCACTAATTTCTCCACTCGCTCATTCGTGAGCCTGTTCCCAACTTTTGAGTGTGTGTTCCCAAACAGTGACCAGTTGTGCTCAGAGGCAGCTGATGTTGGAGGGATTTGGAGAAGGATGGAGGCTACAGGTGCAAGTGTAGTGACCTGGTTTATTTGATATTTACTTTGTTAAAGTACCACTGATGCGTTCGATTTAATTGAATCGTCCCTAGAGGGCGCTACCTGACTGGAGACTGTGCTGAGAACACGCTGCTTTTCAAGCCAGGAAGTTGCTGTGTTTCTCTCAATAACATCCACGAAGCAGAATGCACGCATTTGTCCTGACTCATTCTTCTGTGTTACATTTCTCCACTCATCAGGTATGCAACTTGTTTAAAACTCTGACCCGTGCTGTACATGATGAAAATGTTTGAGCATTATGTTGCTTGTAATTTTATGTCAGTTCGTAATGTGTTTATTTTTTCAAATGGGAAAAAGTTAGCTATTCACGTGAAACAAATGGGAGCTAGCTATCGGAAGCATGGTTCTTCGCTAGTCTTAAAGATCCCATGACATGGTACTTCTTGATGCTTTTATATGGTGCCTTAATGGTTCCCTAATACTGTAAATGAATCCTTCTTCAAAATCAACACTCAGTGCATGAGAAAGACACATGTACAGAGTCAGAGTCAGAAAATCTCTCCCTGAACGACTCCTTCTGGGCCTTGTTGCTTGAATGCAAATGAGAAGGACACAGATAGGTTAGAGGAGCGGGGAAGGGGGGGCAAATACGCCGCTGGTTAGGTGCGCTGTGCGCTGTCTCCCACTTCTGCGTTTTAAGCGCGGAGGAAGAAAGGAGAGGAATTTCAATGAAAAAAACACATTTTCACAGAAAATAAAATTAAACCACTGCTGTTTCAGAGGTCCAGAGGGTCGGGTAAAGGACTTCCGAGCCTAGAAACACTCGCACATGCCTCCAGGCAGATAAAAAAAACCATCTACATCTACCCTAAACAGGGTAGGGGAGCTCACATTAACGTTCAAAAACCTCAGAAAGTGAAAATTTCATGCCATGGGACCTTTAATACTGTAAATGAATCCTTCTTCAAAATCAAGACTCAGTGCATGAGAAAGACCCATGAACACAGTCAGAGTCAAAAATATGTCTCTGGAACACCTTATTATGGGCGTTGTTGCTTGAATGCAAATGAGTAGGACAGAGACAGGCCAGAGCAGCGGGTGGGGGGGGCCAAACTCTCCGCTGTTTCCTCGTTTAGCGGTGCGCTGGCTCCACTTCTGCGTTTATGCGCGAGGAAGATATGAGACGATTTCCATTGAAAAATAAACACATTTCCACAGAAAATAAAATTAAACCACTGCTGTTTCAGAGGTTCGGAGGCTCGGATAAAGGACATGCGAACTTGGAAACACTCTCACGTGCCTCCAGGCAAATAAAAAACCGCATCTCGCATTGCGTAGCTCGTTCGCGGTCCAAACTCTGGCCGTGACGGTGGGTAGATATCCAGACGGGCGGTGGAACTGCATTTGCATTTTTGCTTCAGTGTGACGTCACATAGTTTCCTTGTTCAGAATCGCCCGTTTGAGCTGTCTTTTTTTCAAATACAGAAAAGGATCGCAAATGCTCAGTTTACACATTTTGCAACTTTTAGCCATGGGGAGGGCCTAAACAGGGTCGGGGAGCAGTCGATAAGTACGGTATATCACAATCCATGTAAGGATTATTTGTAAGTTTGGCTCAGTAGTTAAAATGTTTCAATCGATTTTGTAGTATATCTGCCTGTTGTTGCCATGTTTTCACTGTTACCACTGCCTGTGTGAATCCTAGTGGTTTTTCTGCACCAACCTGCTATAGTGTTCCAGGGTGAGAAGCCACCACTACGTGTTACCTGGACTTAACGTAGCTGAGTTTAGGAAAAAAAAGGAAAACGAGGACTAAATGGACTCTAAATGGACTTGGAGTTTCTTTTATAATTTGTATTGTGTTTATTTCTCCTCATGTTTTGTTATTACTTTTACTGTGTTTCTGGCAATGGAAGGCTATTGCCAACAGAAATAAGTGGACTGTTTAAAGAGACAAGAAAAAGAATGTTACGCATGTATTGCAAAAGTTGGTGTGTCTCTCAATAACATCCACGAAGCAGAATGCAAGCAGATGTCCTGACTCATTCTTTCGTGTTACATTTCTCCACTCATCAGAGTGTGACATTTTGGAGGCCCAGCGAGGATGAATGCGTGAGAGGTCCTACTCCAGGAGGCAGTACCCCATCCTGCGTTCATACTCACCACTGCATCTGGAGGGTCAG
Organism: Paratrypauchen microcephalus; assembly: GCA_036785185.1. Taxonomy (NCBI): domain Eukaryota; kingdom Metazoa; phylum Chordata; class Actinopteri; order Gobiiformes; family Gobiidae; genus Paratrypauchen; species Paratrypauchen microcephalus. The sequence continues at coordinate 3,627,661 of JAVJIX010000090.1, read as the reverse complement.
CGGAGCACAGTGGCATGGCGATCGGGCAGGGAGGACAGTACGCCATCTGAGGTTATATCGCTAACCAGGAGAGCCACAAGTTCTAGCCACGTACGCGTCCTGCTTTACTGCGTCACTGGTCATCCGTTCTTCACAAACATGGATGTGTTGGAGGACTTACGACCTGAAGTAGTTGGTTTGCTGAACAACTTGTACATGTATATGAATTTTTGGGAATAGCCCAAGTTAATGTTGTGGATAAAGGTCGCTCCTTTTTGATTACACAAATTACACAACACATGGATAAATATGAAATAGGGGATCTAGAGGATAAGGGTATGTCATTAAGGGTATGTAAATTAAAAATGAAATCCTACTTCCAGGGCTTACTAGATTCTTTCAACATGAAAAAAAAAAAAATCCTTAAAGGTGGATTACCGCCAAACAAAAAATTACACAGTGCACCTTTAACATACTTGTTGTGTTGTTTTCAGGTGGAGGCTCTGACTCACATGAACCGAGCCACCACAGTCCACGCGGTGAGGGACTCGGAGCTCGCCAAACTGCCTGAAGGAGCTCTCAACTCCATCAAACGCAGGTAGCTATGCATATGGCTTCTCTCTTCTCTTTCATTGTCCATTTTATGATGATTATTTATAGGGATAGTACAAGATCTCGTGAGACAAAAATGCCACAAGACTGCGCACAAAAGAAAAATTATCTTGTGAGATTTTTTTCCCATGTGTTTATATTTAGATTGGGCAAAAAAGGGATATATGTTGGTGAGTTACATTACTTACAGTTCCAAAAAGCAGCACTGGAGTGGAAACAAAACTATAAAGTGAAATAAATAACAAAATTGAGGCCAAATGCGGACTTCCGGTTATGGCTGCCAACTAGACGGACGTGTGCGAACCTGCTCTGTTATTTTCTGTGCAAAATCCTGTTGCAAATTGCATTTTTAGTACAAATGTGCACGGATATATATAGAGAATGCCAACTAACGCTAAGATTGCCAAAGAAAAAGGAAAAACTGTAACACAGTCAAAGTTCTGTTCTGTTCTGTTCTGACCGTGAGAGGGAGAGGACGTGTTTCTTTTTCCTCCTTATCTATTGCTCTGCTGTCTGCGTGCCTCTCTTGTTTTTCGTCATTTTCTCGCTTATTGGAGCGGATTTTCCAAATTCCTAAAATATGGATGTGATCAGCTGGACCCTCAGCACGATTGATACTCTTTGTTCACGGAGGAGTGCCGCTCCGGGAGAAGCGGTGTGTCCGGATGGTACTTTTGCTGCTGGATATGCGAGGGACTCGTATCGTGCGTGGCAAGTCGTATGTTTGGCACCAATGTACCTGGAGGATGTGGAGGATATTTATGTATTTGGATTTCTGATAGCTGGACATCTGTTAATTGGCCTGGGATTGTCCATGATCTATCTCAAAATTTGTAAGCTGGCAGCAAGTAAAGAGTCCCCCAAGCTGTGTGCAGCAATTTCGAGCCACTGTGAGGCCGTGGGAGATCTCGTGAAAGGATTACATCAGAAAGTGGGACAGGTTGAGGACCTTTTGGAAGGATTTCAACCGAAGGAAACATCTCGACATTTGGATATCATGCTTACAGAACTGTGTAAAGCCAACGCCGCGCAGTCTGTGCGCCAAGAGGAACTAATGAGATCTCTCATGAATCTTCATGGCGATGTGAAGATGGGGGTCTGGCAAAACCCAAGCTCAATCTAAATTGTTCACCTGGGTCTCTAAAAATGTATTTCATCATGCTAAATTAATCCCTTTGCAAATTATGTCTCCCTGTGAAAATCTGTCTGTCTCCAACAGTTATCTGTGTTTTGACTTCGCCTCCCTGCAAGAACACTCCAAGGCCACAGATGTGGTTTTGTTATCATGAACTCTACATAAACAGTGGCACACACACATTTTGGATTATTCACAACACTGACACGATTGTAAAAATGTTCCCTGTCTTTTTAGAAAGGTCTGATCTCTGCTCTCGGTTCAATCAATTTCATTGATTTCCAATCTGTTCCCCCCACACCCCTTCCTTATGTTGCCAAAAAAAAAAAAGATCACCGTATGTTATATCTCCAATTGTTTTTCTGTCATTACATGTTGTTAAATTGTCACTGATTGTATTGCATCTTTTCTACTCTGCATCTCCCAGTCGGCTGCACGCACATGCGCAGTGGCCCCTCCCCTAGCCCACTCTATCACTGTCCTGCCTGGTTAGTGGGGAAACGAAATTTCGAATTCACTCTATGTACATGTACATGATTGTTTTCGACAATAAAGCAAACTATGACTATGACTATGAAGTTATCTGATTTCGGGAAATCAGTGGAGCCAAAAACTAGCAAAGAAGTAGCTAGCCCGATGGAAGCGGAGGCTAACGTTAGCAAAGAGGCTAGCGCTGCATCCGAAACCCACACTGATGCCCCAGCGGCAGCTGACGGTGAACTCAAACTCTGAAGAAATCCTGAAGGCGGTGGGGGACTTAAGGGAAGAGTTTAACGCCAAACTGAATGGAGGAAACGACAAAACAAGTAGGTGACTGCACTAATAGGATCGTACAAGCAGAGGCGCGTGTCTCCGCTTTGGAGGATGAATGCGTAACACTCAAAGACAAGATTGAAAAGTTGGGAAAGAGGAACCGGGAATTGGAGGATAAGCTGATTGACATGGAAACCAGATCGCGTCTGAATAACGTACGACTGGTGGGACTGCCAGAGGGAGCGGAGGGTCCAGACGCATGTTCGTTTCTTGAGAGCTGGCTCCCAGACGCATTGGACATGACACCGCTGCGGTCGCCCTTAGTGCTGGAGAGAGCGCACCGCATTGGGCCAAAGAGAGGTACAGGAGATCCACCAAGACCTCTGATAATGAGGTTTCTGAATTATAAACAGAAATTCGTTGTGATGAATGCTGCAAGAACGAAGGGGGACATCCTATATAAGAATATCAACGTGCGGCTCTACAACGATTTGGCAACGGAGGTGCACAAGCAGAGGAGGCAGTACGCCATCTTAAAAAGTCCATGTCTCTGGGACTGAGACCGCCTGCCAAACTGCTGGTAACATACAGACAAAAAAAGGTCACATTTGATAATGTGTCACAAGTGCAGGAGTTCATTCGTAGCATTAAAGGGATATGCCACCCCCAGGTCAAATTTGGGCATCTCCCCACAGTCCAGAGACTAAAATAAGTGGTGGAAAGCGTTTTCCTGCTCACCCAGCCATTGTCCGAGTCTGTCGCCACTGACCGCCGCGGTTTCTGCAGCTCCTCCGCCTTAGACTGGAGTCTAACGTCGCCAGAGAAAGATTTCGGCCAAAAGAAATTAATTAACTATTTTCCAGTGCGGAAGAATACAGCCGAATCACGCAGCACACTGCCAGGGGAATCCCAGTTACGCACCAGGAAGGGAGTTCCCCTGTTGCACAACGTGGTGCGTGATTCGGCTGTATTCTTCCGCACTGGAAAATAGTTCCCACCCAAAATGACCAAGGCAAGCTCTCCGTGTTGATTTGCACATTTATTTGCACTCGATATGAATGCGCACTACACAGAAAGTAATTGGGAAACGCATCGAGCAAATTAATTCCTTTTGGCCGAAATCTTTCTCTGGCGACGTTAGACTCCAGTCTAAGGCGGAGGAGCTGCAGATACCGCGGCGGTCAGTGGCGACAGACTCGGACAATGGCTGGGTGAGCAGGAAAACGCTTTCCACCACTTATTTTAGTCTCTGGACTGTGGGGAGAAGCCCAAATTTGACCTGGGGATGGCATATCCCTTTAAAGGGGAGAATTCTGACCAGCTAGATTAGGATGTATCACAGTGCGCAATATCTGGTCTTTCATTAACATCCTATTTTATTGTCTCTGAGGTGAAAGATGTGCATGTCACGTTTATTGTCACTGCTGGAATTTTGTTTTGGTATCTTTATGTCGGTGCACAATAATTTATAAAAGCGCTATCTAAAAGATAAAATGAGCAGGGGAGCTTCTTAATTTAGTAGTACTTTTTTTTTTTTTTCCACCAACGGTGACATAACATCTAAGGTGATTGATCTAGAGCTAGGATCTGTCCCCAGAGATTAGCGGAAGATGCATAAAATAGGGGGAATAACCACTGAATGTGGGGATGGGGGTGGTTTTTGGTTTATAAAGTCCAGAGGGTTCATTAGTTCCAGGGTCAACCTTTTCAGACAACCAGCCATCAGAATTTTGCTTTTTGTTTTGAATGTCCCCAAAAAATAAAACTTAAGTTCATATCCTGGAATTGCCGAGGTTTACAGAAAATTAAAAAAATTAAGCAGGTAATGAATAAGCTAAAATGCTCCGGTGCAAAAATTATATTTCTACAAGAGACTCATACTATTAAAGAAGACCATGTTAAAATTAGTAGGAGATGGCAGGGCACTGTCTATGCAGCATTTTTTAACTCACAGGCAAGAGGAGTTATGACCCTTGTTCATAACTCAGTTCCTTTTCAGGTGTCCAATGTAATTGAAGATAAATTAGGAAGATATTTAATTGTCCAAGGCTCATTACTTAAAACCATTTTAAATTTGGTGAATATATACGGTCCAAATGTGGATGATCAAAAATTCTATACAGATCTCTTTCTCACTCTCTCTACCCTTCCAGGTCAATATATAATTGCAGGGGACTGGAACTGCACATTGGATCCAACTCAGGACCGATCTACTGGCGTTGACAATACCCACAATAAAAGCAGGGCAATTATTAAACATTTTATAAGCAAGCTAAATTTAATTGATATTTGGAGGCATTTAAAACCTAATGACATTGCCTATTCATGCTATTCTGGTACATACCAATTTTTTTCTCACATTGATTACTTTTTAATTTCAGCCTTGCTGATATCAAAAATTGAGGATTGCTTCTATGACAGTATACTATTGTCAGATCATGGACCCTGTGGCATTACTTATATAGAGGACGCCCTAGTCAAAGATCCACCCAGATGGAGCTTAAATCAAAAATGGCTGTTGGATAATCATTTTCTTAAATATATTGGAAAGGTAATAGATGAATATTTCAAAGATAACACAACTGAAACAACTGCAGCAATAACATGGGAGGCATTTAAGGCTGTATTGAGAGGACATATAATTAGCTACACCTCATCTAAATCTAGAGACTTTCATAAAAAGAGATTGTCTCTTGAGACTAAAAAAACTCTCCAGAACCAGGTAATCAATAAGAATGCTGCTAATGCTGAAAAAGAATTGCTGACACTAAAAGCAGAATATAATAAACTGTCAGCTGATAGAGCAGCTTCAGATATCATCAGGCTTGATCAGACCTTTTATGAAAAGGGGGAGAAAACTGGGCAATTGTTGGCATGGCAAATCAAACAGCTAGAAACAAAAAAAAGCAATAACCTCTATTATAAAAAGTAATGGTTTTACAATAACTGACCCTATAAAAATAAAGAATTCAGAGAGTATTATGGAAAATTATATAACAGTGGAAAAAACTATGATAATCAAAATACTTTTCTGGATACTTTGGAAATCCCTCAAATTCCAAATGACCTCACAGAAAGGCTTGAAACTGTTTTAGAGGAGAAGGAAATAAATAAGGCTATTGATGATATGAAGGCAGGTAAAACACCTGGCCCTGATGGATTCCCAATAGACTTCTATACAAAATTCAAAACTAAATTACTTAAACCTCTTTCAGATATGTTGTTAGAAGCATTTCAGAATGGGTGTCTACCAAAATCACTGACAGCAGCCATAAATAACATTTACCCATTACCCAAACCTGTTAGACCAAGTAACTGCTGCGAAAATATGAGACCAATAAGCCTCTTGAATGCTGACTTTAAAAATGTATGTTAAGTTTTAGCAAAACGACTCCAAGGTTAAGGAGAAGGTTGAGTGGCCTTATCTTTTCAATGTTTTGCAACGATTTGGATATGGGAATAATTTTCTAAAATGGGTGCAATTGTTATACTTAAATTCTACTGCAGAGGTGGTGACAAATAAAAACATTTCACAGCCGATTGAGATAAAAAGAGGTTGTAGACAGGGTTGTCCTTTGTCGCCCCTCCTGTTTACTTTGGCAATAGAACCTTTAGCAATTGCCATAAGAAAACACGCAGATATAGCTGGAATAAAGATTTGCCATGTTGAACACAAAATTGCACTGTATGCAGATGATGTTAGTCATAGTCAGCTTTATTGTCGAAAAACAATCATATGTACATGCACATAGAGTGAATTCGAAAAAAAATTTCCCCACTCAACAGGCAGGACAGTATATAGTGGCTAGGGGAGGGGCCGCTGCACTTGCGCGCGCCGCCGTCTGAGAGATGCAGAGTAGAAAAGATGCAATACAATCAATGACAATTATACACAACATGTAATGACAGAAGACAATTGGACAGGTAACATACGGTGTCTTTTTCTTTGGCGACAAGAGGGAAGGGTGTGGGGCAAGAGATGGGAAAAGATCAGAAATCAATTAAACTGATTGAAAACTGAAGAAGAAGCAGACATCCTAAAAATAGAAAGGGCAGTATTACTTAATACATGTGAGTCTGAGTCCAATAGTGTGTGGCAATGTTTTTGTAGAGTCTGTGAGATAAGCAGCAGCTAGAGGCCTTGGACGTGTTTGTGCAGAAGATGCAGTCAAAACAAACTGAAGACCAGTTGAATCACATTTTCCAGGAGAATTAATTGCAAAAGGGGAACATAATCGATACATTTTAGAACCCAGGCGAACAGACAATTTGCCAGAACTCTGGTTTCTGTCAGGTCCCCACTTCCTGCAGGTCTGTGCGACTCGTAATCCTCCCCCTGGCACGTATGATAATGAATACAGACTGAGCCGCTGTTCCCCACAGTTCCACATCCATTTCCCCGATGTTATCCAGCACCAGGGGGATTTCCACAGATGGGATGACAGTCATCTGAGTTTTTCCTTCTGATGCAATATCAGTGGCTTATGAGAACATATGAACCAAATTGAACCTTTATAATCATAATATACTGGATACTTGTAGTAAGTTTGCTAATGCTAAAGGAACTCTCTTTCACTGCATGTGGCAGTGCCCTGAGATAGGGCCTAAAAAAATAAATGTTGGTTTCCGATTTGTTGACAGTTCTAGACATGGGTAGGTAGGGAATTTATTTTATTTTTTATTTTTTTTCCTGTGGGAATATGGAAATTTTGAAATTTTATTTTATTTTATTTCCTTCCACAGCAGTACCATTTCAATAAAAACTATAATTGACATTGGCATAATTTCCCAAAGCTATCTCAATGCTAAGGGCATATTCTATACTTAAGTATAGTCGAACGAAGCTCCAACATGCCATGCGAAACCAGGTCGTTGACTGTACCAGAGTACATGTAGAATATATCTTACAATGTTACAAAAATACATGCTGATTTTGTATTGTTTTTTCTGTTCTTCTTTCAGATGGCAGTCATTAAATTTAGAAGCAGTAAACAATTTTGAATACTACATTTATTTAACACGGTGTTGACATTGGTCAACTTAAAACTGGCACTGCATAATCTTAATGATATGTACAGTATACTTAACATACAGATATGCTTTAGGCCTAACAGTAGAACTCTACACAGTTTGTGCAGGGGGTATAGTGAGAACAAAAATCTGTTCTGTAGAAATTGTGGTGACAATGACAAATTTGTCATTCACCATTCTAAACATGTCCCATTACAGGCCAACAGAGGCCTACTGGAAGAAGAACAAGCACAGTACAGTACAGTAAGAACAAGAGATGTATTGAAAAAGATACAGTTAAATAGTTTCCTCCTGGGCATGAGTCAACAAACCTAATGCTGATGTAGGTTAGCTACTGTACTGTTGCAAGCAAACAGCTGTTGTATGTATGTAAAAGCAAATGGGACACAACCCCACATAAAACTGTGTGTTTGTGTGTTCAAAACAGTCATTTCTCCTTTTCCAGACCCCCCAGGATTTCGCGGGCATTTTTTGTGATTGTTGTGGGCTAAAATCCCTGAATTTCCGGGAGCTTTTCCAAAAAGTTGCGGTGCTTTTAAGGTTTTTGTTGCGATTTTGTTGCGGGAGGAAGTGAAAGTAGCAATAAATAGTTGCGATTTTCGCTTTTTGTAATTAAAATTGAGTAATATTTTGAATACTGAGTTATTACTGACAAAGAATAATACAAGGACACAGAGATCACAGATATGGTCCTAAAACAACCTTACCAACATCGAAAATAAATTACTACTAGGAGGGGAACTGTTTCGCGCGGTCTTTTGCTGTTATTTTTGTGGGCAAATGGCGCCGCAAACATGTTTCTTTGCCATTAGAAGTCGTGTCTCAATTCCCAGAGCGCGCGGCTTGGAGCGTGGCCCGAAGGACATGTGTGTCACACATTTCGACAGAACACCGGCGCGACGACTGCTGCCCCACTTCTTTTTTGTCCCATGCGCAGTTAACACGCGGTCCGGAGACCGCAGTCGTTAAGCGGTCCGCGGACTGCAGTCGGGGCTGAGCAAGTGTGCACCTCCTTGACTGCAGTCTGAGCCCCCTTCGGGCCGCGCTCCGAGCTGTGCGCTCTCGGAACTGGGGACCCGGCCGCAGTTTTGTTTAGCCACACAGAAGTAAAGCACAATGTGGCGGCTTCCAAACTCAAACCTTTTAGCCGCCGAGAATATGAGGTTGGGTCCTATGGCTCGCAGATTTGTGACGCGCAGAGGAGGCTATGGTGACAGGTACGCTGAGATCCAGATATGCGTTTTGTGCATTTATTACAAAAAGAGCGCACACAGCTATGACAGCGCAGCAGGATGAAATGGAACTCATGAAAACCAGCAGGATGAACAGATTAACGTGAAAGATGAATGAATGGTTTGCGTTCAACAAAAAATACGGCTACAACCCAACCCTGACTCTCTCCTCTGTGACAGGTGAGCGCGCGCTCAGAAGCACATTACATTACACATCGCAGCGCAGGCGTGGTGAATGACGTCGATTGTAGTCTCGCGGAAATCGAAAAATACAGTAGGCTATTAGTTTTCTTTCTTTCTTTTTTAACCGAAGCTTGTAATTTCAGTATCAAATTTATTTTATTTTATGAAGTCCAATAAAATAATTTGGGTCGCATGCAAATCAACAGGGTCGGTCGGCAACCAGAAACTTAGATTTATTTTTTTTAGGCCCAGGACTCTTTTGGGGGGAGGTTAGAGGAACAGTGGAGATGATTGTTTCAAAGAATGTTCCAACAAATTCTGCTATGTTTATTTTAGATATATATCCGAAAAAACACAAGTTTACTAAAAGTGAACAAATTATGATTAATATGTGCTTTTTACAAGCTAAAAGAACAATTGCAATATTTTGGGAAAAAAAAAACTCAGGCCCAATTTGCTACACTGGGTAAAGCAGATGCTCATAGTTTTTCCCTTGGAAAAGATTACATGTATTAGAAAAGGAAAGTTTAAACTGTTTGATGATGTATGGGGGCCATTTAAAACTTTTATAGGGAATCTTAATTTGGCGGATGGTACTGGGGAGAACTGAGATTATTCTGTAGACCTGTGTGTATGTGTATGTATGTCTATATGTATGTCTAGGTGTATGTATACATGTGTGTGTGTGTGTGTGTGTGTGTGTGTGTGTGTGTGTGTGTGTGTGTGTGTGTGTGTGTGTATATATATATATATATATATATATTAGGGCTGGGAATATTAACGCGTTAATCGCGATTAATCGCGATAGAGTTTTAATCGCGAACAATTTTTTAAATCGCGATCAGAGTTTGCCAGCATTTTCCGCAATTCTACCATCCATATGCAGCTCATTTGGTGGTATTAATTAAACTCATTGTTGGTTAAACACGCTATTTTGAGTTTGCTAGTATTTTGTTCCTTCTACGCATCCCTAGGCAGCTCGAGCGGGCTTCAATCATTTATTTACAATTTCTCAAAGTAAGCACTATTACTGGTTCATTGTTACTTTTTCCTTTCTCTGCACTTTTTTGAAATAAAAAAAATGGTGAGAAATACTTTGCATTGTGAGTTTAACTTTAGATTCGAACGGTCTTACTGCAAGATATCAATTTTAAACATGCAAAATAAATCACGATTAATCGCGATTAACTATGAAATTTCTGAGATTAGTTGCGATCAAGAAAATTAATCGTTTGACAGCCCTAATATATATATATATATATATATATATATATATATATATATATATATATATATATATATATATATATATAATATATATGTGTTTTTATTGGGAAAATATATGTATATGATTTATGTATATATGGATGGCTATAATTTAATTTACTAAATCTGAGGTTGATTTGTTGTTGGTTTTGTTTTTGTTTATGTACACAACTGGCATAATGTTTGGGACTATGCTTTTGATAATGTACAAAAAACAAAATAAAAATATTGTTAAAAAAAAAAAGAGGCCAAATAGGAAACTGAACCGTGAAACATATTAGAAATTATGTTAAAATCTCGTCTTGTCTCGTTCTCATGGACGCAATCTCATATCTCGTCTCGTCTTGTGGAAATTTGATCTCGTCCCATCCCTAATTATTTACATTCTGATCTGTTTGTATTGTGATTTTATTTAAAGTCTTTCTATTTCTGTAAAGCACTTTGAATTACTTTATGTATGAATTGTGCTATCCAATTAAGCTTGCTTTGCCTCGCTTTGCCAGGTACCCCCAAGTGGTGACCCGGCTCATCCATCTACTGGGCCAGAAGATCCTGGGGAACATGCAGCAAGTCAATGGACCTCTGGCTGGTAATGACATTTTTCCCAATTCCCTGTATCACTGTATTGAAATGACATCACGCCGGGGGTCTTCTACATGTATCTATCTCTATTAGCAGAATAGTTTTAAGATTGTCAAGACAAAATACAAAATGAATATAAACAACGTATTTTCAGCCTGTGATCAATTTGCGCGTTCATGGTCCTGTTTAGGAGTTTGATTTTTAACTAAAAGGTGAGAGTGACTAACTGAAAAACTGTTGGCTAAAAGTAGCTTTACATTTGTCTTACATGTGTTACTTTTGTAAATAAATTGAATAGAAGAGATTAGGGCTGGGCGATATACCGGTGCACACCGAATACCAGTGTTGTTGTTTTTTTACGGTAAGAATTTTTCATTTACCGCAGTACCGGTGAGTGTGTCCGTACAGAACGTCGGGAACGCGGAACGTCGGGAACGCGGAACGTCGTGCAGCGAGATATTGTTTGAGGGGTCACTGTTTCGCAGTGGTACCAAACAAACTGCATGTGGCTGCATGAGAGCGGTGAAAGCAGTGTGTGTTGAGCGTTGACCATGCATGTTACACAATCAGAGGAACTTGTACCGAAAAGAGGAACCGTGTCCATTGTTTGGAGGTACTTCGGGTTTAAAATATCTGACGCCGATCAAACAACAATATTCTGTAAGAGTTGTCGGGCTAAAGTTGTAGCCGCAGGAGGAAACACGAGCAATTTGCTTCACCACCTCCGTCACAATAATTTACTCGAATATGAAGAATGCATGAAACTAAGACCTGCTGCCTCTTCCATGTCTGCGGGTAGCATTAAAGTTGGCACTGCAGCACAAAACGCGAATCAGCTGGCACTCAAAGACGCGTTTGCTAAGGGTAGCGCCTACGACAATAAAAGCAAACGGTGGATTGATATTACAAACGCTATTAGTGTTCACATAGCCAAAGACATGGCACCACTTAGTACTGTTGAGAAAAGTGGCTTCACGGCAGCACGGTGGCTGAGTGGGAAGCGCTCATGCTTCACAGCAAGAAGGTTCCGGGTTCGATCCCCGGGTCGCCTGGTCTGGGTGGGTTACCTCCGGGCACTCCGGTTTCCCCCACCAACCCAAAACATGCACCATAGGTAAAATTCTCCAGCTGAGGTCCTGACCAAGCCGAAGCAAGAAGATCATGGAGATGGTCCCCGGGCGCAGTCATGTGCTGCTCACTGCTCCTAATAGCAGGATGGGTTAAATGCAGAAATGGAATTTCCCCACTGTGGGACTAATAAAGGCATAGCTTGCTTTCTTTCTTCTGTCTTCAAGCAGATGATTAAAGCTCTGGATCGCAGATATACGTTACCAAGTCGAAATTACTTCAGCCGAACAGCAATCCCTAAGAGTGTACTGTTCCTTGGCTTGAGCAATAGTATTACTAATGCAAGATGCATACTTTTAGTTTACTATTTATTATTTGTTTAAATGTAAGTATACTGTATACCTCATCTTGAACCATAGTCCGTATGGATGCAAGTTGCTTTAGTGAAGGTTTAGTTGGTTGAAGTCTTCAAGTTAAACTTTTTTATATTTTAAATTGTTGAATACTACCTGGTTGGACTTGAAGCAATATTATTAATGTTTCACAAAGTGAAAAGTTTCACACCTGTTTCAGTACTGTTTATTGTTGCCTTAATGAAAGTTCAGTGGATAAAGAAGTCTTCACTTTGCAGTTACAAGGGTTTTGTTTACATTGTAGCCAACTTAAATATGTTTTAAAGTTGCAAAACTTGCACAATAAAGCTTTCCATATTTTGATTGCAACAGTCATGCAGTCTGATTTCTTCTCATTACAGTTATGAGTGCCACACTGTCACCTTTGTGAACAACAGAATTTTGTGGGACCATTTAAAACTTGGGTTAATACTAGTCTGGTCATTCTAAGCCAATGTACTGCAGTAATTATTCTCTAAATTATTAGGAAATGGGGTTAACACCTATTCATGCGTGAAAAAAATAAATACCGTCAAATACCGTGATACCGATAAAATGTTGAAAAATACAGTGATATGAATTTTTGGTCATACCGCCCAGCTCTAGAAGAGATACAGTTATATACATCTACAAACTATTTAAGTTTTCTGGCGGAGGGTTTTCTACCTGCATGTCTCCACGGAGATGTTCTTGCTTTGCCTGGAATGTTCGACCTCATTCAAAAATTCTATTTTGCACATTCAAGGTCTATGTAGCACGAAAATACCTTGAAAACCATTAATTCTTACTGTGAGATCGCCTTTCCACAGACCTGACATATAACTTGGCCTGGTGGTGTCACCAGCTTCTTTCCAAGGAGCTAGATAAGCTTAATGCCATACAGTGGAAATATTCTAGGAGGCAAAGCATTTCCATTCCATAACATAGTACCTCAAGATGGCGCCGCGGATGGTCGCCTTGGTGCTTCGGAGCGTCGTCCTTGTCTTGTTTTTGTGTGTAATTTGTGTTTCTACCCACTCTTCTGGGTACTCTTACACCGGAGAAGAGCTTTTAAACTACAGGACAACAACACCTGTGGACTTATTTCCAGTCTTTGTCGCATCCGCGGCGGATTTACTACAAACTTTGTTAAGGAAAGTGAGAAGATGTATGAGAGGAACGCGCGCTGGTGCACTAGTGCGTCTTAGGAAGCGCGGACTGCGTACGGCCTTACCTGGGATATTCCTCTCCAACGTACGCTCACTCCGGAACAAAATGGACGAGCTGGCCCTGATGAGAAGCATAAACAGAGACTTTTCCTCATCCTGTGTCTTATGTTTTACGGAGACGTGGCTTGGGGACGACATACCGGACTGCGCGCTCCATTTGGAGGGGTTTCATCTGTATCGCGCTGACCGACAAGCTGCTCTCTCCGGCAAGAGCGCAGGTGGAGGCGTCTGTTTCTTCATCAACTGTGGCTGGTGTACAGATGTGACAGTGATTGCGCAGCACTGCTTTCCCTCTCTGGAATATCTTTTCATTCACTGCAAACCGTTTTACTGTCCACGAGAGTTTGCTTCGTACATTCTGGACGCTATTTACATCCTGCCGGACGCGGACGTGCACACGGCTCAGTGCGCGCTCGCAGAACAAATACTGTGTATGGAGCGGACATACCCGGACTCTCTCATCATTGTTCTTGGGGACTTTAACAAAGCCAATCTAAGCCAGGAACTTCCCAAATATAGACAGTACATCAAATGCCCAACTAGAGAGGAGAGGACGCTGGATCACTGTTACAGCACGATAAGTGGGGCTTATCACGCGGTGCCCCGCGCTGCACTCGGACTTTCTGATCACGAAATGATCCACCTTATCCCCGCGTACAGATAAAGACTGAAACACTCTAAACCTGTCGTGAGGACTACAAAAAGGTGGAGTAGCGAGGCTATGAAGGAGCTGCGCACGTGCTTGGAAACTACAGACTGGGACGCTATGAGAGCTGCTTCTGACAGTTTGGACGAGTACACAGACACTGTCACCTCATATATCCACTTCTGTGAGGACAGCATTGTGCCATCACGCACCTGGGTGAGTTATAACAATGACAAACCCTGGTTTACTCCCAAACTCAAACGGCTGTGGCTAGAAAAAAGGCAGACTTTCAGAAGTGGAGATAGAGACCTCTACAAGGATGCCAAATACAGGTTTAGCAGAGAAGTGGGCACTGCTAGACGCCAGTTCTCTGAGAATATGCAGCAGCAGATCTCAGAGGACGACTCGGCTTCTGTGTGGAGGAGTTTTAGGAAAATAACGAACTACAAACCTAAAACTCCACACTCCACCGATGATCTGCCCCTAGCCAACAGTCTAAACGACTTCTACTGTCGTTTTGATGAGCCATCAAGCAGCTCTCACACCTCCATCCGTCCCACCAATAGAGACTACCTGGACACTTATCCCCCCACCCCCCCTACTTCCCCCTCACCAGAGCCATCTCCACCCCTTCACATTCATGAGGCAGATGTGAAGAAGCAGTTCAAAAGTTTGAATGCTCGGAAAGCGTCTGGCCCAGACGGTGTCTCTCCTGCCACCCTGAGACACTGTGCTAACGAGCTGGCTCCGGTGTTTACGGGCATCTTCAACTCTTCACTGCAGGCTTGTCACTGCAGGCTTCAAAACCTCCACCATTGTTCCTGTCCCCAAGAAGCCAAGGATCACTGGACTTAATGACTACAGACCTGTGGCTCTGACATCTGTGGTCATGAAGTCATTGACTGCGTGCACATGGGAAACTCCAAACCGATTGGTTTGGTTTTTTCACACTTGCTCGACGGGTGGTCTGTGGTCCAATCCGTGTGCACATGCATGTCACGCAATCAGATTCAGGTCAGTGACCTGACCGCCCCCGCAACGCTATGTGACGCTGTAGTCCAACTACTTCCGGGTGATGGCTACTCAAAAAAAATACAACACAGCTATCTGGCAGTATACTGCGATGGCTCTTCGAGGAGTTTGACAGAGCGGCAGTAGCGTACTTGTGCATTCTGCAGAGTTGGGTTGTTCGTATGAACGACAAAACAGCGTTTTTGGTTTCTTTAATACGACACGAACTGTGTCATCGGCGTTTGATATTACAAGCAATCGAGGACAACGAAAACTACGAGGATCGGGAGCTATACCGCACATGTTTTAATCATGTTCTGCCTTGTTTTTTGTTGCGTGCATCTTTTGTGCCACAAATAAAGGCATAACATTTGTAGCTATGGGTTTATCATTCATTTATGTAAGGTCTGGGGAAAATTACACAACCACACTTTCATTTTGTATGTCTTTGTAATGCTTAGCTTATATTCTGTTGTCTCTTCCACTCTCTGTTTTGTCCTGTCTGAGTGAACAACTTAAGTAAATTTCCACACTGATTTTAATATTTACGTTTTTAATATTTAAGTTAATAATAATAATAATAATAATACATTTTATTTGTTAGGCGCCTTTCAAGGCTCTCAAGGTCGCCGTACATCAAAATATTAAATACATTAATTAAATAATACAGTACATAAAAACAAGATAAAACAAAATAAAAACAGTGTAAAAATACATTATAAAAAACAAATACAGATTAAAAGACAGTGCAGTTATGGTCAGAGTGGTCAGAGTGAGAAGGCCTCTCTAAACAGATGAGTTTTGAGTGTAGATTTGAAGTGTGAGAGTGAGTGTGTGTCGCGGAGAGCATGGGGGAGGGAGTTCCAGAGCTGGGGAGCAGAGCGGCTGAAGGCTCTGCTTCCCATAGTGACGAGACGGGCAGGAGGGACAGTGAGGTGCAGGGAGGAGGAGGAGCGGAGGGAGCGGGCAGGTGTGGAGATGTGGATGAGGTTAGACAGGTATGGAGGGGCGAGGTTGTGGATGGCTTTGTAGGTGAGGAGTATGATTTTGTATTGTATGCGGTGTGTGATGGGGAGCCAGTGGAGCTGTGGCAGGGCAGGTGTGATGTGGTGATGGGAGGGTGTGGGTGTGATAATGCGGGCGGCTGAGTTTTGGACCAGTTGGAGTTTATGGAGTGATTTTTGTGGGAGACCAAACAGGAGAGAGTTACAGTAGTCTAAACGGGAAGTGACCAGGCTATGGATGAGGATGGCGGTGGTGTGTGGGGTGAGTGAGGGACGGAGGCGGTGGATGTTTCTGAGGTGGAAGTAGGCGGACCGGGTGGTGTTGTTGATATGGGAGGTGAAGGAAAGTGTGCTGTCGAGGATGACACCCAGACTCTTTACCTGAGGGGAGGGGGAGATAGAGGAGCCGTCGATGGATATGGAGAAAGGGTTTATTTTGCTTAGGGTGGATTTGGTGCCGATGAGGAGAAGTTCTGTTTTATTGCCGTTAAGTTTGAGGAAGTTTGAGGTGAACCAGGTTTGTATTTCTGTGAGACAGTTTGTCAGAGAGGAGGGTGGAAGTGTGGAGTTGGGTTTGGTGGAGATGTAGAGCTGGGTGTCATCCGCGTAGCAGTGAAAGTGGATGTGGTGTTTTCTAAAGATGGAACCAAGGGGGAGAAGATAGATTAAAAATAGAAGAGGACCGAGGACAGAACCCTGAGGAACACCTGACGTGACAGGGGAGGGGTGAGAGGTGAATGACTTGACCTGAATAAACTGGGAGCGGTGTGAGAGGTAGGAGTGGAACCAGGAGAGGGGAGTACCAGAGATGCCGATGGAGGAAAGTCTGTCAAGGAGGATGGAGTGTGAAATGGTGTCAAATGCTGCACTGAGGTCTAGCAGGAGGAGGATGGAGAGTGAACCAGAGTCAGCAGAGAGGAGGAGGTCATTAGTGATTTTCAGAAGGGCAGTTTCAGTGCTATGGAGGGGACGGAAGCCAGATTGAAATTGTTCGTAGATGTTATTGGAGGAAAGATGGGTGTGGAGTTGGGCAGCAACAGTTTTCTCAAGAAGTTTGGAAATGAAGGGTAGGTTTGAAATAGGACGGAAGTTATTGAGGTCAGAGGGATCAGAACCGGGTTTTTTGAGTATTGGAGTGACTGCAGCGGTTTTGAGAGTGGAGGGAACAGTACCGGAAATGAGAGAGGAGTGAATGATATTAGTTATGAGGGGGGACAGTGCAGGGATGGAGGTTTTGATGAGGACTGTAGGGAGAGGATCTAGTTGACAGGTGGAGGATTTGGAGTTCTGAATGAGAGTGGAGATTTGGGAGACGGAGGGCAGGGTGAAAGAAAAAAGCAGGTGTGTTGGGGATACGGAAGATGAAACAGGTGGGTTTGAAACAGAGGGGTTAAGTTGCAGGTGGATCAGTTGAATTTTGGAGGTAAAGAAAGCAGCCAGGTTATTGCAGAATTCGGAGGAATAGAGGTGAGGTGGAAGTGAGTCCGGGGGTTTTGTGATCTGTGAGAGGAGTGAGAATAGTGTTTTTGAGTTACCTTCATGTAAACTGATTAAATTAGAGTAGTATGTGGATCTTGCTGTGGATATGGACTGTTTGTAATGGAGGATGTGTGAGGTGAACATGTCTTTGTGTATGATGAGTCCGGTTTTCCTGTACAGTCTCTCCAGTCTGCGGCCTTGTGTTTTGAGGTGTCTGAGGGCGGGGGTGTACCAGGGTGCAGAGTGAGTGAATGAGACGGATCGGGTTTTGAGTGGGGCTACGGTGTTGAGTATGTGGTGGAGGTGTGTGTTGTAATGTGTGAGAAACTCATCTGTTGTAGAGAGGCCCTCAGCACTGGGGAGGTTATTGATGAGTGATGAGAAATGGTCTGGGTTAATGTCCTTGATGTTACGGAACTGTATAGTGCGGGGTGGGTTGGATTTTTTGAAGCATAGGTTGATGTCAAATGAAATTAGCAGGTGGTCAGAGAAGGGGATGTAGTGGGTTTGAAGGTCCAATGGGGTTATTCCAGTGCAGCATATTATACAAGTTATACAACAATTTAAAAAAAAAAACACACTCTTCTGATACTATTCACAATAGATAACTCAAAATGTTTGTAAAAGTACCCTGGGTGTTATTTCAAAAGCTTAAAACTCCGTGCAAAGCTTCCAGGTGCTGGTAACAACAGGAACATTGAATAATCCCAGAAAAAGACGAAAGTTTCCGCATACTCTTATTCCTTTATCGGGTTTTGAGCAAACAAAGCGTTTCGATTCTACGTTATGTTCATAGTCCCGAAATGGTGGAAGATGGGACTTGTTGGTTCCGTGAAGAACGCTGTCGTAAGCTGTACGGTCTTGACCGCTCTCCCGTTGTTCTTTCTTGCCGTGGCATACGCCGCCCTGGCGTTTTTCCACTTAATTTTGATTTGCTCCGGGGTCCGAGCAAACCCTGCCTCGGTCCTCGGTCGGTTTGGAGTTTCCCATGTGCACGCAGTCATTAAATAATTCCAGAAAAGACGAAATTTACCGCACACACACACTTTATTGTGCTAAGAGCAAACAACGCGTTTCGATTTTACCTGGCGAAACGCGTTGTTCACGCTAAGCCCAATAAAGAAATAAGTAAAGTCAAGCGAGTGTGCGGTAAACTCCTTTTCTGGAATTGCCCTGTGCGTTACGTTCATAGTCCAGATATGGTGGAAGATGGGGCTTGTTGGTGCCATGAAGGACCGCTGTCCTGAGCCATCGTAATGCGCTCTCCCGGTGTTCTTCTTGGCTGTGGCGTGCGCTGCCCTGGGGTTTTTCCATTTGATTTTGATTTGCTCAGGCGTCCGAACAAAACCTGCCTGCTCCATCTTCAACGCTATCTTCTGATAAAGACTAGCGTTTCTTGTGCGCCGTCTGTCCATAAAGTTTTAAATGTTTATCTCTCGCACCTGGTGCAGCATGAACCCAGTTTCTTAGTCTGTCCAGTAGTGCGTGCTTGTTGATTTCTTCACAGCCATGTTTTCTTCTGAAACAACAATTGGTACTTGGTACTGACTTGGTACTACCACTCTTACAACTTCCGGGTGACATTCCTGAAATTCTGGCGCGCCCATGGGCAGTATGTTAATCCAATCCAAAATCGTTCACATGACGACTCCAAGTGGTTTGCTATCGGCCTAGGCCAGGGGTTCCTGGGGGATGGGGCAAACTAATCCCAATCCAAACCAATCCCTGTGCACATGGGGCCATTACGACGGTAAACTCCAAACCATTTGCAAACTGATTGGGGTCGTAATGGCCCCATGTGCACAGGGATTGGTTTGGATTGGGATTGGTTTGCCCCATCCCCCAGGAACCCCTGGCCTAGGCCGATAGCAAACCACTTGGAGTCGTCATGTGAACGATTTTGGATTGGATTAACATACTGCGCATGGGCGCGCCAGAATTTCAGGAATGTCAGGAATGTCACCCGGAAGTTGTAGGCGTGGTAGGGGGTGCCTACTGCGTCATAAGTAGCGCTTGTTGTTGCCGGACTTTCAGATGAAAACATGGCTGTGAAGAAAGCTACAAGCTCGCACTACTGGACCGAGACAGGGTTTGCTCAGACCCCAGAGCAAATCAAAATCAAGTGGAAAACGCCAGGGTGGCGTATGCCACGGCCAGAAAGAACAACGGGAGAGCGGTCAAGACCGTACAACTTGCCCGCATTACGACAGCGTTCTTCACGGAACCAACAAGTCCCATCTTCCACCATTTCGGGACTATGGACATAACGTAGAATCGAAACACCTTGTTTGCTCAAAGCCCGATAAAGGAATAAGAGTTTGCGGTAACTTTCGTCTTTTCTGGAATTATTCAATGTTCCTGTTGTTACCAGCACCTGGAAGCTGTGCATGGAGTTTTGAACTTTTGAAATAACGCACAGGGTACTTTTACAAACATTTTGAGTTATCTATTGTGACTTCATAGTATCAGAAGAGAGTGTTTTTTTTTCAACTCTTGTATAACTTAAACGTAAATAAATGTAAAAAACGTAAATATTAAAATCAGTGTTGAAATTTACTTAAGTTGTTCACTCAGACAGGACAAAACAGAGAGTGGAAGAGACAACAGAATATAAGCTAAACATTACAAAGACATACAAAATGAAAGTGTGGTTGTGTAATTTTCCCCAGACCTTACATAAATGAACGATAAACCCATAGCTACAAATGTTATGCCTTTATTTGTGGCACAAAAGATGCAAGCAACAAAAAACAACAAGGCAGAACATGATTAAAACATCTGCGGTATAGCTCCCGATCCTCATAGTTTTCGTTGTCCTCGATTGCTTGTAATATCAAACGCCGACTACACAGTTCGTGTCGTATTAAAGAAACCAAAAACGCTGTTTTGTCGTTCATACAAACAACCTAACTCTGCAGAATGCACACCACGTACGCCAATGCCGCTCTGTCCAAACTCCTCGAAAAGCCAGCGCAGTATACTGCCAGATAGCTGTGTTGTGTTTTTATTGAGTAGCCATCACCCGGAAGTAGTTGGACTACAGCGCCACATAGCGTTGCGGAGCGTGCCAGGTCGCTGACCTGAATCTGATTGCGTGACATGCATGTGCACTCGGATTGGAAGACAGACCACCCGCCGAGCAAGTGTGAAAAAGCCAATCCAATCCTGATCTAATCCTACCATGTGCACGCAGTCATTTGAGCGCCTGGTTCTGCCCCACCTCAAGACCCTCACGCTACCCCTCCTAGACCCCCTGCAGTTCGCCTACAGAGCCAACAGATCTGTGGACGATGCCATCAACGTGGCTCTACACTTCACCCTGCAGCATCTGGACTCCCCGGGAACCTACGCCAGGATCCTGTTTGTGGACTTCAGCTCTGCCTTCAACACCATCCGCCCAGACCTCCTCCAAGGCAAGCTTTCCCAGATGAATGTGCCTGATCCTCTCTGCAGGTGGATCACTGACTTCCTGACAGACAGGAAGCAGCACGTGAGGCTGGGGAAGAATGTCTCGGGCTCTCCCCAAGGCTGTGTTCTTTCTCCTCTACTCTTCTCCCTGTACACCAACTGCTGCACCTCCTCCCACCAGTCTGTCAAGCTCATCAAGTTTGCAGATGACACCACGGTCATTGGACTCATCTCGGACGGGGAGGAGTCTGCCTACAGGACAGAGGTTGACAGTCTGGCGTCCTGGTGCAGCCAGAACAACCTGGTGCTGAATGCCCAGAAGACAGTGGAGATCATTGTGGACTTTAGGAAGCACACAGCCCCCCCATCATCCTGACCGACACTCCCATTACCACTGTGGACTCATTCCGCTTCCTGGGGACCACCATCACCCAGGACCTCAAATGGGAGCCCACCATCACCTCCGTCATAAAGAAGGCCCAGCAGAGGATGTACTTCCTGAGGCAGCTGAAGAGATTCAACCTGCCAGCACGGACAATGGTGCAGTTCTACACTGCCATCATCGAGTCCATCCTCACCTCCTCCATCACCGTGTGGTCTGCACCACCTCCTCCATCACCGTGTGGTCTGCTGGAGCTACATCCAGGGACAAACAGAGACTGCAACGTGTTGTGCGCTCTGCTGAGAAGGTGATTGGTTGCAGCCTTCCATCTCTGCAGGACCTGTACACCTCCAGGACACGGACACGTGCAGGTCGGATTGCATCCGATCCTTCTCACCCTGGGCATGGACTTTTTGACCTGCTCCCCTCAGGCAGGAGGCTACGGTCCATTCGGACCAGAACCTCCCGCCATAAAAACAGCTTCTTCCCCTCTGCTGTCGGACTTTTGAACAGTAACAACACTAGGACTCTTCCCACCCCCCTGCTCTGTGTCAGTCACAAGACCCCACCCCCTGCCCTGTGTCAGTCACATGACCCTGTGCTGGTTTTTCTTTTTGCACCTGACCATTATCTGCACCTGCACTGTTACATTCTTGTATTCTTGTAAATTTGTTAAATTTAAGTTTCTGCCATTTTATTTTATTCTATTTATTTGTTGCATGTTAAGTGTTGGTTTACATTCTGCTCCAAGTACCGAATCAATTTCCTAATGTTGTGAACTTGTTCAAACATATGGCATTTAAAACCTTAATTGATTCTGATTGAAAATCTGATTCTGATTCCATGGAGACAGGCAGGTTGCAGGCCCTCCGCCAGAATAGTAACATTACGTGCTTTTAAAATGTAGGTACTTTATTTTGTATTTTCTTGGTTTTCAAAGAAGAAGGGTAGAAAATATATTGAAAATTACAGAAAATGAAGAGTTCTAAAACACCCTGATGACATCACAGTAGGGAGATCCATCCATTTTCTTCGCTTATCTGGGGCCGGGTCGTGGGGGCAACAGTCTAAGCAGGGACTCCCAGACTTCCTTCACCCCGGACACTTCCTCCAGCTCCTCCGGGGGGACCCCAAGGCGTTCCCAGGCCAACCGGGAGACATAGTCCCTCCAGCGTGTCCTGGGTCTTCCCCGGGGCCTCCTTCCGGTGGGACATGCCCGGAACACCTCCTGAGGGAGGCATCCGGAACAGATGCCCGAGCCACCTCAGCTGGCTCCTCTCAACGTGCAGAAGCAGCGGCTCTACTCCGAGCTCCTCCCGTGTGACTGAGCTCCTCACCCTATCTCTAAGGCAGCCACTCTGCGAAGGAAACTCATTTTGGCCGCTTGATCTTGTCCTTTCGGTCATTACCCAGAGCTCATGACCATAGGTGAGGGTAGGAACGTAGATTGACCGGTAAATTGAGAGCTTCACCTTTCGGCTCAGCTCTCTCTTCACCACAACGGTCCGGTACAATGACCGCATCACTGCCGATGCTGCACCGATCCACCTGTCAATCTCACGCTCCATCCTCCCCTCACTCGTGAACAAGACCTCGAGATCCTTGAACTCCTCCACTTGAGGCAAGGACACCCCACCCACCCGGAGAGGGCAAGCCACCTTTTTCCGGTCAAGAACCATGGCCTCGGATTTGGAGGAGCTGATTCTCATCCCAGCCGCTTCACACTCGGCTGCAAACCGCCCCAGTGCACATTGGAGGTCCCGGTTCGATGAAGCCATCAAGACAACATCATCTGCAAACAGCAGAGATGAGATCCTATGGTTCCCAAACCGGATCCCCTCCGTCCCCTGACTGCGCCTAGAAATTCTGTCCATAAATATAATGAACAGAACCAGTGACAAAGGGCAGCCCTGGTGGAGTCCAACATGCACCGGGAACAGGTCTGACTTACTACCGGCAATGCAAACACAGCTCCTGCTCTGGGCATACAGGGACCGAACAGCCCTTAGCAAAGGGCCCCGAACCCCGTACTCCCAGAGCACTCTCCACAGGACCCCACGAGGGACACGGTCGAATGCCTTCTCCAGATCCACAAAGTACATGTGGACTGGTTGGGCAGACTCCCATGCTCCCTCAAGCACCCGATGGAGAGTATAGAGCTGGTCCAGTGTTCACCGACCGAGACGAAAACCACACTGCTCCTCCTGAATCTGAGGTTCAACTATCGGCCAATTCCTCTCCAGCATCCTGGAATAGACTTTACCGGGAAGGATGAGGAGTGTGATTCCCTGATAGTTGGAACACTCCCTCCGGTCCCCCTTCTTAAACAGAGGGACCACCCCGGTCTGCCAGTCCAGAGGTACTGTCCCCGACCACCATGCGAGCTTGCAGAGACGTGTCAGCCAAGGCAGCCCTACAACATCCAGAGACTTGAGATACTCAGGGCAGATTTCATCCACCCCCGGGGTCTTGCCACCGAGGAGCTTTCCAACCACCTCAGTAACTTCAGCCAGGGTGATGAGTGAGTCCGCCTCCGAATCCCCAGCCTCTGCTTCCTCCTAGGAAGACGCGACGGTGGGATTGAGGAGATCCTCAAAGTATTCCTTCCACCGTCCGATAACTTCTTCAGCCTGACGGCATCCCTTACTTCCGGTGTCCACCACCAAGTTTGGGGATTGCCACGACAGGCACCACAGACCTTACGACCACAGCTACGGGCAGCCGCATCGACAGTAGAGGCCAAGAACAGAGCCCATTCGGACTCTATGTCCCCAGCCTCCCCTGGAATCCAGGAGAAGCACTCTCAGAGGTGCAAGTTGAAGGTGTCCCTGACAGAGGGATCTGCCAGACGTTCCCAACAGACCTTCACTACGCGCTTGGGCCTGCCAGGTCTTTCCAGCTTCCTCCCCTGCCAGCGAACTCAACTCACAACCAGGTGGTGATCAGTTGACAGCTCTGCCCCTCTCTTCACCCGAGTGTCCAAGACACGTGGCCTGAGGTCAGATGACACGAGAACAAAGTCGATCATCGACCTCGGTCCTAGGGTGTCCTGGTGCCACGTGCACTGGTGGACACCCTTGTGCTCGAACATGGTGTTTGTTATGGACAAACTGTGGCTAGCACAGAAGTCCAATAACAGAACACCACTCGGGTTCAGATCAGGGAGGCCGTTCCTCCCAATCACCCCTCTCCAGGTGTCACTGTCGTTGTCCACGTGGGCACTGAAGTCCCCCAGGAGAACAACAGAGTCCCCGGTCGGTGCACTGTCCAGTACCCCTCCCAGGCACTCCAAGAAGGCTGGGTACTCTGCACTGCCGTTTGGCCCGTAGGCCGACACAACAGTGAAAGACCTGTCTCCGACCCGAAGGCGCCGGGGTGAACTCCAACACACAGCGGCTGAGCTGTGGGGCAATGAACAGGCCCACACCAGCCCGCCGCTGCTCCCCGTGGGCAACGCCAGAGAAATGGAGAGTCCAGCCCCTTTCAAGGAGTTGGGTTCCAGAGCCCAAGCTGTGAGTGGAGGCGAGGCCGACTATCTACGGGATAGCGCTCAACCTCCCGCACAAGCTCAGGCTCCTTCCCCCCCAGCGAGGTGACATTCCATTCCAGAGCTAGTCTCCATGTCCGGAGATCTGGTCGCCGAGGGAGAATTCTATCCAAAAGTTTAGCACAATTTACACAAAAGAAACACATTTTTCTGATACTTTAAAACATGATCAAAATGAATGTGAATGTCTATTTTTATTAGTTAAATATTTTTTTCTGTTTACATTTGAGGAGTTTTAGACCGCTGCATAACATTCCCTCACGTGAAGTGAGGAAGTAAAATTTTAAACCTAAAAAATGGCCAAAGTGGGAAAAGAATGTTTTTTATCTTGAATATAATGATCTTACGTGAGATTTAGTAAAATGAGTAGTCCAACCTGTCATACACTGTAAAAAAAAAATCAGTTGTTTTTACGGAGAAATACTGGCAGCAGCAGTCGCCAGGGAAATCCTGTTAAAAATACAGTCAAATGTAAACAGCATTACAGTACAAGTTGTACATTTCACTGGGATTCCATGTACAATTAATGATAAATTAATGTAAATTTTACAGGTATGCAATGAACAATAATCAACACATAACTGTTAATTTTACGGATATTCAGTGTAAAAAAAACAATGATTTCATGAACATTTCACCAGGATTCAATGTAAAATAAGCAGTTTTAGTTACAGGTTTAGTTAAAGTTACAGGTTGTTCCGTAATGTTTACATACAGTATGTACTGTATTTTTAACGGGATTATACTGGCGACTGCTGCTGCCAGTATTTTTCCGTAAAAACAACGGGACATATAAAATAAGCAGTTTTAGGATGTTAAATTTACAGGTTGTTCCGTAATGTTTACATACAGTATGTACTGTATTTTTAACGGGATTATACTGGCGACTGCTGCTGCCAGTATTTTTCCGTAAAAACAACGGGACATGTACACAAGTATTAGTTTTACTTTTTATCAGCTTCAAATTACTTTTAAATGTTAAGTTAAAGGCTGTAACAAACCACACTCAAAAAAATGATTTAGATTTACTTAAAAGCATTGCGTCAAGCGGTTGCACGCAACCACTTTGAGTAATTGTTGTAAAGCATGCTTATATAGTATGGACTTAACATACTTCAATAGGATCTATGTAGCTGGATTAAATATATGGAAACTATATATTATAAAGTTAATACTCAACCTTACTGAATACAAAATACGTAATTGTATTGCATAATAATTACTTAAGAATTTGCCTACTTAACCCCAATTCAAACTTAACCTGTATTAAATACCATTACATAGAACTTGCATCATTAGAGTAACTTATGACATTCATATTTACTCAGTCCAGTTACATGCAACCGCTTGACGCAACATCGTTAAATATCATTTACAAAATCAAGTCAAGTTTCCCTTAGAAGTGAACAAAGAACAGTGTCAGAAATAATTTTTAAACTCTGCATTTATTGTGCAGTTTAAAACATTTAAAAACACAACATTTTAAAACAGTATTAACAGAACTTTAACTGAAAAGGTATTTTCATCAAACATAAAATTTTAATCACCAAAAATTAAAGACACTTATTTTTGTCCACATTGCCCACTTTGAGTTGTAGAATATTTAGGGTAAGGGTTAATATTATTATGGTAAAGCCAATCTACTCAAGCTTTTTTTTTTTTTTTTAATACATTTTGTTTGACATTTTTTTGTTATGAAGCTCCATCAACACCTTTTGGAAAAATGTAAAAGTGTACTTGAGATCCTGTGCGTAGTTCAAGTTGAGCACATACATCAGTCCAAAGAGCAAAGGGAAGGCAGTGGCAACATCACGAAGCTCTTGCAGTACAGCGACTCCCTCAATGATGATTCCGTCCTCTGGATCTTCTTTGCCACCATCAACCCCTTCAAGCAGGATGGCATAAATGCCAATGTCAGTCTTTGCCATTTGTTGTTGGGCAGTACGGAAATCCACATCCTAAACAAGGACACAAAAAAACAAGACTATTACATGTTTTTCCAATAAGTTCAACACTATAAACATTACTCCATCTAATTTATTATTGTACCGCTTGGACCGTCACCAATTATTAATTTAAAAGTTGACAAGTCAGTGATTTTTAGCGATTAGTCAACTTGTCAGTAAGTTAATACGCTTAAAAAGGTTCAACGATGGTTACAGAACGCTGCTACAGAAAATGTTCAAATGAAGTGTAATACTGATGAAAATTAGATTATATTTATAAAATTGCAGAAATATTCTAATTATATAATAATGAGGCCATCTTTGTTATAAAATATTTTACATATGTACTAGAGTCTGCACTGTTAAGTTGAAGATTGTGGTTATTAAAAATTTCTATAATTTATAGTAGACTAGTTAAGATTAGTAGATTAATTAGACCTATATTCCACTGCACATAAAACGGTAAAAGTGGTTAGTCAAAGGAAGCCAATGGCACAAATGGCAGCAAATCCTTGTAAATTATTAATTGAAAAATAATATTACACACTTAATGCACAGCCTAAGCCTTCTACAATCATGCTCTCTGTTGCACTGAGTTGCAAAGCTGCACTTTAAATGGCATGAATGTTACAAAAATTACCTCCCTGTGGCGTTATGAATAAGATACTTGTTAATCTATGCATTTGCTCATTGCACATTAAACCCAACAACACATTGCATTTTTAGTTGCAGCAATGGACATGAGTTTGTAGAGGGCCCCAATTCGTAGGGTTAGGGCTGTGCCCCTCGCAAAGGCAGCACTGGTGTCTATTTTAAGTACAAAAGTATTAAAAGTTGGTCTCCCTGTGGAAATGATTGGCATGAAATGATTCGGCAACACTAAAGAAAGCTATAATATATAATATAAAAAGAAAGAAATATTGTCAAACTTGTACACATAAATCAAATGTGCTGGACACAATTCACTACACCCACACATATGTTAATCCAAAAGCATTAGTTATTAACAATAAGCAAGTAAAATTCTGATATTTTCCTCACAATTACTAACATTTCATATAATAAACTTACCATGTATTCTTTTATGATGTTTGGGTCTTCATTCAGATACACAGTAAGGAAATTCAGAACACCTTTGTAGGAGAGAAGGGCACTCCACCTGCAAGAACCTCCTCCTCCGCCATGGCCACCAGTGATACCGTTCCTTCGTGAAAGTCCTTTTCGTCCTGAGAGAGAATAATTTGTTAGTACAATTCTGATCAAGTATAAAAAAAATTTTTAGTCAGATTTACTGTATATTAAGTCATGTCAAATGCCATCTCTAATTTCAAAACAACCGTTGATGCTGCCCTTTGTTCCACCACACCACTACAGGCAGACGTGCTCTAATAAACCATTTGAGTGGAAGGAGAGGAAGGACAGTAGGAAGAGTAGACGGAAGAATGGGAAGAGGAGAGGACAGTGGGAGGAGGAGAGGACAATGGAGAGGACAGTGGGAATAGGACAAAGAAAGAAAAAAAAAAAAAAACACCACACACCTCACCTGGACTATTCTAAAGAGGCTGGACGAGTCCTCTTTGAGATAAACCATAAGGCCAGACAGGGCAATCGTTCTTTTGGCATTTATGTCATTTTTGTCCTAAATGGACGACAAACATTGAAATTAAAAAATGCCTTCAAATCAAAGTGATCCAAAATACATGTTATTTACCCGTTTATCATATGCTAACAGAACTTGTTCCATTGTCTCCCCTAGGCATCCTTCTGTAAAGTTTGATAAGTTGCGCTGAATGTTCATCCAGTGCTGCATAAAATGCATGCAGCAGATTCTGATTGGTTATGCGATGAAATTCACTGTAAAGCTAGAGGGAGACATGCGAGTTAAAATATGAATACAGCATAAAATAAGCTGCCGTCTCAAAAATTACCTGTGACTCACTAAATAGTCCAGGCCATCTTTCCTTGAGATCAGCCACAGGGGGAGAAGTTGCCACAATCTCTTCACGTCGGAGGGCAAAAGTACGCTCCATGTGCTCATTCCTTGCACATTGCTGTACCTGGACCTTGATGTGGACGTGAAGCACTGCCATCAAAATGGACATCAAGATTTGTACAGTACTGACAATTAGGGTTAAAAGCATTCTGTTGAGTAATCTCAGCATGCCACCTAGAGCCTCCTGCAAATAATTCTCTTTGAAAAATTAAAAATGTTGAAAACTAACTTGTTTCTTTTAAGTACAAAAACCCCCCATAAAAAAGCAACAACAAAACACAGTGCAATAGGTACAAACAGTGCTATTCTGCTATATAAATAAGCGTATAGTTCAACTTGACCGTGCAGACTCTTAATAACACTGCATGTGTACAATGCTAGCTTCGAGAGTTGATTCTCTCATGCAACAGCAGTGGATAATATCAAATATGAAAACCGTGTGTAATGCGGTGAAATGTTAGCAGGGTTCTCAAGTTTTGAGCGGGGTAATTTCCGAAGAGCGGGGGGGCGAGTGAACAATTTTTCCCGAAGAGCGGGGGTTATTACCTGATGGTTCTCAGTTTGTTTTATCATCACCGCAGTGTGCGCTGAAACTACACTCTACAGTCTGCCCAACAACAGAACAATCTATTTTCTGATTGGCTGATTTTTTTCCGGGGAGCGGAACGGGGAGGAGGGGGAGAGTTTTTTTTTAGCTGAAAACGCGCGGTGCCTGCATAAACTGAGCCACAGACCGATTTTCTGGGCACAAAAAAAAAAAAAAAAAATCAGCGTGAGAAATGCCATGTGTGGCGTGTGAGCACGTCGAATTGGGTGTGTCACACTCTCAATGCGTGAGACTTGAGAGCCCTGTGCCAACACCAAGACCAACATGGTCCAACTACGGCTATGGCTTCACAAGACGAGCGCTTAAACCTTTAGTCTGGATCAGTGTTGCCAACTTAGCGACTTTGTCGCTATTTTTAGCTACTTTCTGGACCCCCTAGCGAGAAAATTAGACAAAAGCGACTAGCGACAAATCTAGCGACATTTTCCCCTTTCCCCGTTCAGAGAAAGAGACAGAGACACAGGCAGAGAGGGGCGGGGGCGGAGTTGAGAACAGCGTGGACTGTCGCTTCCTTGTTTTTTTTCCCTCACTCAGTCACAGGCACAGACACCACTTACCAGTCTCTCCTCTGCTCCCTTCCATCTCGTCAGATCGCCTCGGATTCTGGTCATTCCTCTGCCATAGCAGGGCTCTCAAGTCTCACACATTGAGAGTGTGACACACGCAATTCGACGTGTTCACACGCTCACACGCCACACATGGCATTTCTCACGCTGATTTCTTTCTTTCTTTCTTTTTTTTTTTTTTGTGCCCAGAAAATCGGTCTGTGTGGCTTAGTTTATGCAGGCTCCGCGCGTTTTCAGCGCCGCCCCCCCTCCCCCTGCTCCGGGAGCAGGGGGAGCAGGGGGAGGGGGGGACGACGCGTCTGCTCCCGACCGCGCCGCGCCGTCCCCCGGGAACGTCCTGAGACCCCGGTGCCACGTCTCCTCTGAGACGCACCGACTCCGGTCCCTGTCCCTGTCTCCGTCTGTGCGTAACGTGTGTCCCCCGACGGCTTGCACGCGGAATACGGAGAGCCGAACTGCCCAGAGCCGAACTGCCCATGGTGAGACGCGGTGAGACGCGGGCCCGGTGCAACTCTCATTAGTTGCTTTGTAGTTTAAGTTTGCTCTTTAGACAAAAAGGGCTCTCAACACGCAATTCGACGTATTCACACGCTCACACGGCATTTCTCACGCAATTCAAGCGCCCCCCCCCCCTCCTCGGAAATTACAGTCTCACGCACGACCCCGCTCAAAACTTGAGAGCCCTGGCCATAGGCTCTGATTCTCAATAAGTGTATGCCTATGCGCTCTGATTAGGGACCGAGCCCGAAGGGGCACGAGGTCCCTATTGTTCTCGCTCTGTTTCTCTATTATTATTATTCTTGGGACACTTTTTTTTTCACACGCTTTTGGGCAATTTTGAGCATGTTCCCATGCTTCAAAACGAACGTGACTTTGCAGGGGCATCACGTAGGGCGGCAGCTACGCCTCCAAAAAGACCCGTCCCCCGGTGACCCCCAGGAGCTCGATAGCGCCCCCTAGCGCGTTGTCTTTCGGGGCTGGCATACCGTTTAAGATAGGCACACGAAATTCGGTAGGGACGTGTATCTCAATAAGACGAACAAACGCCTCACTGCAATGTCATGGCCACGCCCAACAGGAAGTGAGATAATTGGCCTTTTGTGTGATTTTCTAAAATTTGACATACAATGGAATTTGAAACATTTCTCCTACAACGTACCTCAGATTAGCTTAAATTTTGGTGAACATAATCTTAAGACGTTGGAGATGTTAAATTGCGAAGGATTTTCAAATAGGCGGTAATATGACGATACGGCGGATCGATAAACTTAGGTATTTATTGAATGTGAGTTATGAGTTATGAATGCGCGTTGTCTTTCAGGGCTGGCCTACCGTTTAAGATAGGCGCACAAAATTCGGTAGGGACGTGTATCTCAATAAGACGAACAAACGCCTCACTGCAATGTTATGGCCACGCCCAACAGGAAGTGAGATAATTGGCCTTTTTTGTGATTTTTAAAAATTGGACATACAATGGAATTTGAAACACTTCTCCTACACCGTACCTCAGAT
Source organism: Paratrypauchen microcephalus (assembly GCA_036785185.1). NCBI lineage: Eukaryota > Metazoa > Chordata > Actinopteri > Gobiiformes > Gobiidae > Paratrypauchen > Paratrypauchen microcephalus. The sequence goes on along the minus strand of JAVJIX010000090.1, from coordinate 3,596,119 downwards.
GGGCTTAAATTTAGGTGAACATAATCTTAAGACGTTGGAGATGTTAAATTGCGAAGGATTTTCAAATAGGCGGTAATATGACGATACGGCGGATCGATAAAGTTAGGTATTTATCGAATCAGAGTTATGAGTTATGAATAGGAGGTATTTATTGAATTTGGAGTTCTTCCTCAAACTAAAACTTCACAGGGTAATGTACATGAGGACTACCAAGATTTTCATGCCAAATAACTGGCAGTCTGACATAGCGCCCCCATATGACAGGCCAGTGAACTGTCAGAAAATGTACAGCAAATGAGCACTTTAACACAAAGAGGATCGTGGGTGGCATACGATTTCAGCCAGACACACGAAAGTTGGTATGGGTGTGTATCTCACTAAGATGAACAAAATTGTAATTACAATGTCATGGCCACGCCCAACAGGAAGTGAGATAAGAAGACTTGTATTGCGATTTTGTGTGATATGACATAAAATGGATTTTAAAACACTCCTCCTACACCGTACATCAGATGGGCGTAAATTTTGGTGTACATGAGCTCAAGACATTGGAGATGTTAAATTGCGAAGGGATTTTTGATATCTTGTAAGATGACAAAATGGCGGCCTGATGAATTTTGCTACCATTTGAAAGTGCCAAATTCAATAGGAGGTGTGTCACCACTTCATTTTGAAACACTTCTCCTACAACGTACATCAGATGGGCGTAAATATTGGTGTACATGAGCTCAAGACATTGGAGATGTTAAATTGCAAAGGGATTTTTGATATCTTGTAAGATGACAAAATGGCGGCCTGATGAATTTTGCTACCATTTGAAAGTACCAAATTCAATAGGAGGTGTGTCACCACTTCATTTAGCAGACACTTCTCCTACACCGTACCTCAGATGGGCTTAAATTTTGGTGAACATAATCTTAAGACGTTGGAGATGTTAAATTGCGAAGGATTTTCAAATAGGCGGTAATATGACGATACGGCGGATCGATAAACTTAGGTATTTATTGAATGGGAGTTGTGAGTTATGAATAGGAGGTTTTTATTGAATTTGGAGTTCTTCCTCAGACTAAAACTTCACAGGGTAATGTAGATGAGGACTACCAAGATTTTCATGCCAAATAACTGGCAGTCTGACATAGCGCCAGTGAACTGTCAGAAATCTACTGCTAGCTGAGCCCCTAACAGGAAAAATTGTCCGATATGGCTTACCATTTTTGCCAGGCATACGAAATTCGGTATGGGTGTGCGTCTCAGTAAGACGAACAAACGCAGGTGCGAGGTCCCGACCAACGCCGCTTGCGGCTTTAATTTGTTTTGTTTTCTTCGGTAAATCAGAGATAGCGAGTTCAAGGCTGTGTCCCGACATCACTGTTTCATTTTTCATTCAAGGGTCGGTATAACATAACTAAACGCCCCCTGGGGGAAAAAAAACAAAAACGTTAATAGGCGCCTTTGACAAATGCCCTTCCCTGTGTTGATAGGACACAAGTTTTGTAACATTTTCAAAATTAATATTAAAGCACTGGGCTCTGCTTTATACAGTATCCTTGAATGTCAAACTTCTAAATATTTATTTTCCAAGTTATTTTGTTATTAACATTGTTAATTAAAAAAAATAAAAATAACATAAGGTTAGATCAGGTGAACCATGAAAAGTTAACATAACTTAAATAGATCAGATCCATTTTACTTAAATGGCTTTAAAAATCCGTCAGAACTCAGTTCAAATAAGTTAATACATCATTTATATACTTTTGGGTTGTTACCCAGTTGCATAGAGTAATGTTAACCATACAGCAGAAATGAGTTGGAATAACTCACTTAATTTACTGAGATGGTCAGTGGGGATTTACAGTCTGCATGCATGTTTTAAGTCTACAGAATTTAATTTTTATTAAACTGTTATTTAATATGGATTGCATTGTTTTTTATGTGTCAATATAACATAAATAAGTAATTTAACAAAGAAATTTTGTTTTAAAAACAGCGTTTTCATGTTAAATTTAGAGTTATATTTAGTTTTAAAATGTACTAAATTACACTGTAAAGAAAACAATGTTTTGCTGTAATTCCCTTTACAGTTTTTTAATGTTGGGATTTAACAGTATTTTTCTGTTATTTCTACGGACATTTTTTACAGTGTAGGCATTTTAAGAATTCAAAACAAGAACTACCAATGGCATCTTATTCTAGTACAGATGTTAGAAAAACCTGAACTTCTTCGTCTTTGAAACATTTGTGAATACAGATACAGGCATATAAACCAATGACTGTGTGGTCCCTGCAGCTCGAGGCCTGGGGCTCCACACTCCGTCCAGTAAATGGGACAGTGGGAATCCAGCTTCAAACCTGTCCACCGTTACCATTCTCCCAGTGTCTGATGAGGTCCCACTCACCGCCTTCAGTCTGGAGCTGTACCACGCACTCAGCGGCATCGGTAACACACACTTTAATGCTTACATTTCCTGTACAGTATATATCATGGTTGTCCAAATGATTACCCAACGCCAAAGGCAGACACTAAAGATTTTTTTAGGCTTGGCTCATCTCTTTTTGTCAATAGCCACTCCACTTATTTTATTTTTTCAAGTTAATATGTAACTAAGGTTGTTTTCACACCAGGAAAGTCCGATAGTTCACTTGCTTTGGTCCGGACCAAATTTTTTGGTGCGGTTCGCTTTCACACTGCAGTTTTTCCTCAAGCGAACCAACAACTATAAACAAAAGCACGTGTGCTGAGGTCGCTCAGCCATTGGACAGAAATGAGCTATGTCCAAACACGTGAAGGAGGAGAATCATGTTACGTGCTGTTTTCAAACTAGCATTAGCGATATGGTTTGCTCAGTTTTTACAGTTCGCACAAATGTGACGCACCACGGAAGCTGAGCCCTCATGTCGCAGATACCGATTCTCAGTAAATGCAGTTTTTGTGGGGTTTTTTTTTTCAAAATTTGTGATTTTCATAATGTGCTAGTTGAGATCATGAGGAAGCCTCTCCATGTTTCAGATAACAGCATTAGTGACGTTAAAAACATACATTTTTAATTTAAAAAATGCTAGTTTTTGGCGAATCACACGGGGGCGTGTATAAATCAACATAATCCGCCAAGCTTGCGTGCCCGCCAATCCTGTTGCGTAGCACAGAAGGGGGATTCCGCCTTAGGCTGATCAGCTGTGAGGAGCGCATGCATAGGTAAGCAGCACTGAGACAATAGACCCTTTTATGGGGGCGGTGACAAAAAAGCGCGCGCATTTGGCGCGCGCATTTGACAACAGATTTAGATAGAGACACGAACTTTTCCAGCACATTCCAGCTTCCAATTTCAGCAAAATGTCTGGTTGTTGTGTGTATGGTTGCCAAAATCGATATTCTACCGGCGGACTAAAGTTTTACCGGATTCCAAGCGGATCGCGACCATTTCAGAGCAACAGGCGCCGTCTGTGGCTGCAGGCGATCAAATGCGTTGACTGGAACGAAAACATCATTAGGAATGCTCGCGTCTGCAGTGCCCACTTTATATCAGGTAAGGTTGTCTATTTACTCTTTGATTTAGCTGGAAAGCCCGGTTTACATTAATGATTGTCTGTATACTGTAAAATAATAATGAAATGTAGCTGAATTTTGATAAGCTGGTGTTAGGCTTGGTTAGCAGCTAGCAGGCTAGGCTAGTAAATAAACTTGTGTACATTTGCAGGTGAGGCGTCATTGGACTCCAGTAGTCCTGAGGGGTATTCCACGAACGTGGCTAAACTTAGCGGCGACTAAGTCCTAAGTTCTCGCCTGGCTGAGACACAACTTAGAAAAAAGCCTGAACCCGTTCTACAAACGCATTTCAGCTGCGCCTAGTCAGAGCTAAGCTCAGTCTGGCCTAATCAGGCCGGGCCTCCGCGCGTGCACGGGGTAAATAAGAAGCTCTGAACAAGCGACTGTCGAAAACGCGATCATGTCGAAGATTCGGGCCGATTATTTCAGCGCATCAGAACAGAAGTTGCTTTTGGAACTCTACAACACATTTGCAATAACCAAGGCAAGAGACATGGCGTGGCAGAAGATCGCTGAGCGCTTAAATACGTAAGTTAAGTCCTATAACAGTGCTGGAGCTTGAGTTTTTTTAAGTCTGTTTTTCACCCCTGCTTTCAACACTGATCTGTGGCGCAGTGGAAAAGTTACGGTCTGGGGTGCGGGAGATTGTGAGTTTGATTCTCATGATGGGCAGTTGATGTCATATTATAATATTTGTATAGCAGTCTTGTCAGTTGTAATTTCTTGTTACTGTGTAAAAGTATTTGCTCCAACTAATACGTTAAACTGTGTTATCTTGTCTCTGAGCAGGAATAATGTGAAGAGGACTGTTTTGCAGGTAAAGACAAAGCATAAAAACATTTTGCAGAGTGGTAAGTAGGCTAATATTAATATTATTCAGTGAAATTAGTAATACTGTTGAAATGGTACCTTAATTTAATTTAAAATGAACAGTAGCTACCAAGCCACAGGAGGTGGGAGCCCCCCCAAAACCTTTCACCTGCAGAGGAGCTGGCACTGGCCCTAAACCGGGGTCGCCCACTGGTGGAGGTAACTGAAGGAGGGACCCCATCAAAGATCCTTCCTGCGAGTTATCGTGAAGAGTATATTCAAGGTACTGTATTCTCTAGACTAATGCTTGCCTCAGCTGTGATCCAAGCATTTGTATTTTTTAATAGTATGTTTGTGTTCTAGTTACTGAAGATGGCGTACACTTGGACCCTCCTCAGCAGTCCTCCAGCAGTGCCTTGCCTGACCCTCAGCAGTCCTCCAGCAGTGGCCTCACACCAGAATGTCATACCTAATGTCTTTTATTGTTTTATGCCTATTGATGGAAATTGATAAATAGGATTTCATTAGAGAGGCTTGCACAGCATCTCTGAAGCAAATTTGTTGAATCATTGAAATGTTGCATTATGGAGTGTGCCTGTTATTTGGCTACATTTTGTTTTAAAAGTAAAGGTTTACCTTTAACTGTATTCTTTGATAGAGATGTCACATAAAATATAAAGTGTATATATAGTATAGGCCCAACTGATATAATTTATATGATGATAACAATAATTGTAGGTTACATTCATTTCCATTTCTGTAATATGTTGCAAATATAAATGCGTGAAAATTTAACTCAAATTTGACATGGGCATCAATAGGTCGATAGCGGGAATCGAACCCGGGTCGCTAATATGAGAGTCATAGGACATATCCACTCAACCACAGCTTTTCTCTGAGATACCTCTGGAATTCTTCTATATGTTAATGTCGTAAAGACAGCGGTTCAAAAAGCATATTTTTAAATTACCGGAGAATTGTCAAGAACCAAGAACGTAAGGTAATTTGTCTTTTTGCTGATATTGTTTTCGGACAACACAGATACTCATGCGGGAGGTGTGCGGAACTGTTTGTTTGACACTCTGTTTACATCAGGTACGTATTCTCTGCGACACGGCCTGACTAAGCCACAACTTAACCTGCCCGCGACCAGACTATCTGCTAAGACCATGTTGCCCCAGTAACTCAGCGGGAACTAAGTTTAGCGAGCGTCGTGGAACCGAACTCTCACTTAAACTAGCACCAACTGACGAATAAAGCCGGGCTTTGCGCTTAGTAGCTTTCGTGGAATACCCCTCTGATTTCGTGCCTTCTGTGTTTTCGTACACAAAACAAAGCAAGAATCCTCAGTCAAAGATGGACAGTTAAGAGTAATTAAAGTTAACCCCCTCTCATTTTTTTCCCTTTTAGTTTGTTGTCTCTTGCATAAGCACTACACATCTGCTGCTTTTATTACTGACACTATCTAAGCATCTTTGTGCTATCTTAGCACTCGGACTTGACTCTTCTGTACTGTACTGTTCATTTATTTATTTATGGTTATTTTAGTGGTTAGGTATGAATGTGCTTGTGCTTATAAATGTTGTCCCATGTTGCACTTTAATGTTTGTTAATTTAATTTCTGATATTTTTTGTTAGGTACCATAGGAAAATGAGGAGAGCAGACAGAGCTGATACTTCAGCAAATTGTGTTTCTTCAAAACCAAAAGAACAAGAACAAGAATGCAGCATGGATCATTGTCCTGGTATGAATATATTCTTGAAAACCCATCCCTTTCCCATTCTTTGCTTAAAACGTATAACTACCGGAATGCACTTACAACTTTAACTTGTCTGCACTGGTTACAGCACATACTAATTTATTCACTTTTCTATCTTAAAGCTGAGGAGGATCTCCCAATTCCAAAGAATGTGTACGATGAACTGAACCTGAGACACAGTCAACTTCAGGCAGACTATGTCAACCTGCGACAGGAGTGTGACGCACTACAGGCTGAAAATGTAAAGCTAAAAGAGGAGCTGAAAAAAATTAACTTTTCCTACACCGCTGTTAAGTGCAACATTGGACAATTGATTTTTTTTACAGGCCTGACCTCTGTGGTCTTTGAGTGGCTACTTACAAAAATAACAGGCAGCGTTGAAAAAGTCAAAAACTTACATTAGAGGACCACCTATTGGTTGTGTTAATGAAATTGAGGTTGGGCCTATCTAATACTGACTTGGCATATAGATTTAACATATCAAAAACCACCTTATCCAATATTTTGCGGAGTTGGATCCCTGTCATGGCCTTGGTCCTCAAGCCACCCATTAAATGGCCAAGCAAGGGAGCAATACTTAAAAATATGCCAAAAATATTCAAGCGCAATTTCAAAAGATGCCGATGCATTTTAGATTGCACTGAAATTTTCATAGCTAGACCCAGCAATCTGACGGCCAGGGCCCAAACATGGTCAAATTATAAACACAACAACACTGTTAAATATTTGGTTGGCATCACTCCAGCTGGTGCAATTTCATTTCTGTCTCCTGGGTGGGGTGGACGGGTTTCAGACAAACAAATCTCTAGTGAGTCAGGTTTCTTCAAACTTTTGGAGCCAAATGATGAGGTTTTAGCAGGCCGAGGATTTCTCATCAGAGACGAGCTTGCGGCTTATGGTGCAACTCATCGCATCCCCCATTTCACAAAAGGAAAAAAAAGCAGCTTTCTGGACATGAAGTGGATTCCTCTCGGCAACTTTCTCGTGTGAGGATTCATGTTGAACGAGTTATTGGTCGGTGGAAAAACTTCAAGATTTTGCAAACAGTTATCCCTGTGTCACAGGTTAACATGCTAGATGATATTGTGACAATATGTGGTGCCCTCACAAACCTCTGCAAGAGTGTTGTTCCGAAATGAGTAAAACATTACCATCTACCATATAAGTTATGAAGTGATTTATAATTGTAAAACATGTTTATACAGTACTTACAATGTAATGACCTGTAATAAACTGTACAGTATCTGATTTATCTGTAATTATGTTAACACCCTTTTCCATACATGTTGTTACCATTAGACAATGACATGAATTATCTGTAATAATCAGCATTGGGGATATGATTTAATGACCAAATGGGTAAGGCAAATAACAGTAACATAACATAGTAACATAACATAGTCAACTCAGACATTTCTGTGCATCCTTGAAGGCCATCGCAGTATTTGTAGGGACACGTTATTTCCACTACCCCTTTACCACAGCAGGCACATTTTGCAATCCCATCTGGCGATGATCCGAGGTGTGGCTCAGAAGGTTGCACTACCAAGCCACATGAGTTGACACTGAAATCTTTGCGACATGAATGCAATGTAGTGTTGCCTTGCCGTTTCCTCCATGCTTTTACCCCAGATCACTGATGGAACATTTAAGTCTGTGTGTGTCTACTGCATTATATCATTTAAGTATGTGTTGCTTCTGTTGTCAGTCGTGATTGCATGGTGAAATTTGGTACTTGTGATCTGACCTGCCCTATGGGTTTGCCACTCCTTTGAGTGACTGTTGCCGTGTCCCAAATTCCAGCTTCTCACATTGATGAGGTTGTAGTAAAGTTTTTAATCTGTGAAATGTATCCTCACACTTCACTTGCATCTCCTGTGGTGAGAGTTCCAAGAGTGTTTCATCAAATAAAGCAGTCAAGGGCTCAGGTAGGCCTGGATGCTCCTCTGAATCAGTGTCAGATGATGCAGTGTCTGTATCACTTGTTTCAAGGCTTGTCAGCACTGCTGCATCTGGATTCACAACCTGCAGTTCTCTGATGTCATCATCTGTCAACACTGGTTGTGCCGTAATGGGAATTATGGCGATAAAACTCCTCTCTAACATCAAAGACTCTGCAGACATGGTTGTCTTTAAGCAGGTTTATTGACGCTCAAAAAGGTGAAACTATAAAATAAACGCATGTAGATTACAACATGCCAATCACAAAAACACACAACAAACACAAGGCTGCAAATCCACACATTGAAAACATCCGACGCCATTTTGAAAACCTCGTGGTTCAAGTGTAATTAACCCATTAAAATACTAGCTTTACAAACAAACCTTACAATGCTGGATTTCAAAATAATTATGACTAAAGTTGTTAAATATACATAAAAAATACATACCGGCGATGCAACCTCAAAATAAAGAAACTCCTGCAGTCAAAACGTGCTGCATGCGGCCATGTCTGCTTCTTACAGCCATTACTTCCGGTTCAATAAGTTCGGCTCTGAACATGTGTTCTGATTGCAAACTCGAAAATGTCCACTAGATGTCGCCATACAAAACTGAAACTAAACGAAATTAAAGACAGGCGAATTATACATTTTAACCTCTTTTTGCATAACAGAACACTCCCCGCCTGGCGTGATTAAATGCCACAAAAAACACTTTAAGAAGGAACTAATACAATGATCTCTGAGATTGGTCTAGTGAAAACCTTTGTGCCATCTGATTTGGTAACCTTAACCTCTACTGTACGAACTTTACCATCCTTAGAAGGAAACACTTGAGTTATGAGTCCAAGAGGCCATTGGTTTCTGGGTAGTTGACTGTCCTTGAGCACTACAGTACTCCCTGCTGTCACATTTGGTTGGTCAGATTGCCACTTGCGGCGTAGCTGCAGTGTGGGCAAGTATTCTTTCTTCCACTTGTCCCAGAATATGTTTGACAGATGTTGAACCTGCCGCCACTGATGCTTATAGAGGTCCGACACTGAAAAGTTGCCTGCTGGCGCTTGAAGTGGGCACAACTTTTGAGTGAGCAGAGTTGCTGGTGTAAGAATGAGAGGGTCACTAGGGTCCATGGAAATGGGAACAAGAGGCCTAGCGTTTATAATGGCTGACACCTCCGACATAAAGGTGACCAGAACGTCATGAGTGAGCTTTGTATTCTTGAGCTGGAAAAACATGGTGTCCAATATTTTCCGTGCAAGACCAATCATTCTTTCCCACGATCCACCGAAATGTGAAGCGTGAGGTGCGTTAAAAGTCCATGTACATCCCTGTTCTTTCAAGTAGGTTTGTACAGCCGTATTGTCCATGTTTGAGGGGATTTTGAGTTCTTTACATGCACTGACAAAGTTTGTGCCTCTATCAGACCGAATGGTTTTGACAGGTCCTCTAATAGCTAGAAACCGTCTGAATGCATTAATGAAACTAGATGTATCAAGGGACTCAATCACTTCAATGTGAACTGCTCTAATACTTAAACATGTGAAAATCACAGCCCATCTTTTATTTTGAATAACATGTCCCCTTGTTCTTTTTGAAGACACAAACCATGGGCCGAAAACATCTATGCCCACGTTTGTGAATGGAGGGTCTGTAGAGAGACGGTCTGGTGGTAGGTCAGACATTTTCTGTGTGCTAAGAGGGGCACGAAGTCTTTTGCAAGTTGTGCAGTTGAAGATGATTGCACTAACCTTCCTTTTGCCTCCGACAATCCACCAGCCTGCAGCACGAACAGCTCCTTCGGTGAACAGGCGACCTTGGTGCTGAGTTTGTACGTGGTAGTGCCTTATGAGAAGTGCTGCAATGTGATGGTGGCCGGGAACAATAAGAGGGTTCTTTTCGTTTTGGTTCAGATTTGAATTTGCCATGCGACCACCTACTCGCAAGAGTCCATTTTTATCCAAGAAGGGGTCGAGGTTCTTTAAAGGACTGGCTTTAGGAAGTTTTCCTTGTTTTTGTATGCACTCTATTTCATCAGCATACACATCTTGCTGCACTGCATGAATCACAACATCTTGTGCTTGATTAAACTCGGCTACGGTGAGACCTGTTTCACAGTAGTGCCAACTATTGCACTGTTTGGGTTTGAGTGAGGATGAATGAAAGTTGTGAACTATGTGCAGTAAGCGAGCGAGTGCACGGGTGAGTGATTTCCATGAAGAAAACTTTGTGAATCTTTGAGAACCAAGTCGTTTGGCATAGGTAGTAGTTTTGAGTGTGGATACCTGTGGTCTGACATCTGCGTCAGTGCCAGGCTCGACAAGGCCAAATGTATCAGTAGAACAGTTCTGACTTTGAAACAGAATGTCCGGGCCGGTGAGCCAGTTACTTAGGGGGAGTTGGTAAGCAGGGACAGAACGAGTGGCGTGGTCTGCGGGGTTCTGACTGCTAGTGATGTAATGCCACTGATTGGGCTGAGATGACCTGCGAATTCTGTTTACACGGTTGCTAACATAGACATAAAATCTACGTGTCTCATTATAGATATAGCCTAAAATGACTTTGCTGTCTGTGTAGAACATGGTATTATCTAGTGCAATGTCTAGTTCACCTGAGATTAGATCAGCAAGCTCTACTGCTAACACAGCGGCACTAAGTTCTAATCTTGGGATGGTCTGATCCGGGCGTGGAGCTAACTTTGCTTTACCCATCACAAAGCCAACTTGACAGTTTCCTGCTGTGTCTGTAACTCTAAGATAGGCTACTGCTGCTATCGCCTTAGTGGACGCATCAGAGAAAACACATAGTTCTTTCTTCAAAGCAGTAGAAGGTGAAATGTCTGTGTACACTCTAGGGATTGAGAGCTTTGATAGTTCTTTGAGTGAGTCTTTCCAGAGTGTCCAGGTTTCTTCCATTTCTTGGGGCAATGGAGCATCCCAATCTCCATTCTCAACTGTGAGCTCGCGCAGAATTGACTTTCCCTGTATAGTGACTGGTGCTACGAAGCCTAGTGGATCGTAAAGGCTATTTATTGTTGATAAAACACCTCGCCTAGTGAAGGGCTTAGTCTCGTCAGATGTCTTAAAGGTGAAGCAGTCTTTTTTAATGTCCCAAAGAAGGCCGAGACTGCGTTGCATGGGGACGGAATCAGCTTCAAAATCTAACTCTTTAAGGTCTTTTGCATGGTCTTGGGTTGGGAAAGCTTCCAAGACCTCCCTTTTGTTTGCTGCGATTTTGTGTAGTCTCAAGTTTGATTTTGAAAGTGTGTCGCGGGTTCTTCGCAAAAGAGACACAGCCTTTTCGACAGTGGGCATGGATTTGAGCCCATCGTCTACGTAGAAGTCACGTGTGACAAACTGCACAACATCTGGGTCGCACTCACAGCGCAAGACAGACTGATGCAAGCCATAAATGGCGACTGCCGGAGAAGGGCTGTTCCCGAAGACGTGAACAGTCATCCGGTACTCTGCGATATCTTTGGAAAAGTCATTGTCACGAAACCACAAGAAGCGCAAGTAGTTCCTGTCTTGCTCTCGGACGCTGAAACAATAAAACATTTGCTCAATGTCTGCTGTAAATGCAACTGCGTCTTTCCTGAAGCGGATGAGAACTCCAAGCAGTGAGTTGTTAAGGTCTGGCCCCGTTAACAACACGTCATTTAAGGATGTGCCTTCATACTTGGCACTGCTGTCGAATACTACCCTAATCTGTTTGGGTTTTCTTGGGTGGTACACGCCAAACAATGGCAGATACCAGCATTCTTCTCCATCTGCCAAAGGGGGAGCCATTTCTGCATGTTTATTTTTGAATATTTTGTCCATAAAGTTGATGAAGTGTTCTTTCATTTCGTTCTTTCTTTCAAAGTTGCGGACAAGTGACATTAAGCGGTTCAGCGCTTGTGGCCTGTTGTTTGGTAGTTTCCGACGTTGTGCTTTGAATGGCAAAGGAGCTGTCCAATTACCATCTTTGTTTTTCGTAAGTCCCTCCTCCATTATTTTAAGAAATGCTTTGTCTTGAATGGAGGGTGAGATGTAGTTGTCAAGTTTGGTTTGTTTGAACACATTACATCCTAAGTGATCAGTTTCACATGTGGTACAATCACTGAACTGAGTGCTGACATGGTACGGGACTTGAATGTCACAATACTTTTCTTTTACTTTGTACACATTTGGACATGGCTCGAACATTGTGGGACGCCCTTTCTCTGTTGCATTGGTAAAGAGAGTTTTTACTGACAATGTTTTGTGGACATCACCTAGACACACATTTCCTATTATGACCCATCCGAGGTCCAATTTTTGCGCGTAGGGTGCATTGTGAGGGCCACTTATCTGCCTGCGGACTTTATGAACTCTTACTATGTCCCGTCCAAGGAGCATTAGTATTTTAGCATTAGAGTCCAATTCTGGGATGAGATGAGCGACAGACCTAAGGTGACTGTGATGTGCGGCTGCACTAGGAGTGGGAATCTCATCTCTGTCATTTGGAATGTTTTTGCATTCAATGAGGCTAGGGAGTGGGATTTGGACTGTACCATCTAGAGCTTCCACTACATAACCACTAGCTCTCCTACCCATAGTCTCTTTAACACCTGCACATGTTCTTAGTGAATAGGGAGAGCAAGGACCACAGTCATTAAACAACTCAAAAAACTCTGGACGGACTAACGATCTGTTACTTTGTTCATCATGAATGGCATAGAGCTGTACTGCCTTTTCTGAATGACCTTCAGGGTACACTTTCACAAGACAAATTTTAGAGCATGATCTACTTGCCTCACTTTGACCACAAACCTGAGTGCATTTGGAGGTTATCTCATCAGGCGATGCATTGTTTTGCTCCCCGCCATGCTCTGCTGGGGGGTAGGCTGTAGGCTCTGGTTCTGTCTGCCATGGAGCTGGGCCAGGATGAAGTGCAGCACAATGTTTTTCGTTGCCACACTCAGAACACTGGAGGTTGACCTTACAGTCCTTTGCAATGTGTTTGGATGAGGCACAGCATTTGAAGCAGATATTGTTTTCTTTTAGAAAGGTTTTTCTCTCGTCGAGTGTTTTCATGCGAAAGGTCCTGCATTTTGTTAGAGGATGGGCTTTTTTGTGAAGTGGGCAGAGTTTCTCACTATCTGCTCTTTTGTATCCATGACTTTGTACTTCTGGGTTGGAGCCAGGAACTATGTCTGTTTTGTGCACTGATATTTCTTTTTGTCTGTTTGCTCTCCATGGAGGTTTGTCTAGTCTGGGAGGAACATCAGCATAGGAGGTAAACTGAAAGCTAGGGTCATTCCTAGCATTAGCTTCTTGTGTGATAAAGTTCACAAAAACACTAAATGGTGGATAAGTGACATGGTTTTTACTTTTGTAGTTTGCTCCATATGTTATCCATTTCTCCTGCAAATTAAATGGGAGCTTCTGGATGATAGGGTTTACACCTCTAGGCGTGTCTAGAAAGGAGAGACCAGGGAGGTCTCCTTCAGCTTTAGCACATTGTATTTCCATCAACAAGTCGCTAAATTTTCTAAGCTTGGCATAGTCTTTGGATGTGATTTTTGGAAATGAGTCTACTCTTTTGAAAAGTGCATCCTCAATCACTTCAGCTGAGCCATAACATTGTTCAAGTCTATCCCAAATCATCTCAAGACCTGCAGTGGGATTGTTAATGTGGATGGCTCTGATTTGCTCAGCATGCTCAGCGGATTCCTTGCCAAGCCATTTTAACATTAAGTCCATTTCTTCACAAGCTGTTAAGTCTAACCCTCTTACTGCGTTAGTGAAAGAGCGTTTCCATGCTCTGAAATTTTGAGGTTTATCATTAAACTGGAGAAGCCCTGTTGCAACTAATTCTCTGTGAGCAAAGTACCTGATAAAGTCACTTACATTATTCTCCCTAGGCTCCTGGGAAGGAAAGTTATGTGTGGGTGGTGACACCTGGTGGGACCAGTGGGTGTTGTCAGGTTTAACAGGGCGGGGAACAGCACTAGCTGGCATATGCAGAGAATAATTAGGATTTGAAAGAGAAGCAAGTGGAACTGAATAGCTGGCATTGTTTTGTACTGTGTGACTTTCTTCATTGTTCACAAATGTAGCTTGGGTCATAACATACCGTTTAGTGCGCTCATCTGTTTCAGAAGGAGACGGGTCGCTTTGAGAATCAAACTGAGACGCGGCAGCAGCCTCTAATGCCTCTGCTTCTGCTAAGGCTGAAGCTAAATCTTTTTCCTGCTGTAATAGCTCAATAGATGCTTCAAGTTTAGCTTTTTCAAGTTTCAAGCTAATTTCTTTTTCTGCAAAATTTAGGCGGGCCTTTGCTGCCTCAGCTTTTGCTCTTGCCTTGGCTGCAGCAGAACCTGTGGATCCAACTTCAGACCTGGTTTTGTAGGATGCTGACTTGCTGCGTAGAGCCTTGACAGTCGGGTTGATTGATGTTGCGTTGAATGGTGGGCTGCCCGATGATGAAGCCTTCGACGACGCCACGGTGGGTGGAGCTTTGTCGGCCATAGCTGCGTTGACTAGGTGACGATTGCTGGGACACTGCTGTATGCCGTGCTGCTTGAGGCGTAGTAGTGGTCAGCGTAGATTCACTCTAGTAGCTGCAGGAGGATGACCACAGAATCTCCGGTGTGGATGCCGCCGTTTCACTGTGCCGTAATGGGAATTATGGCGATAAAACTCCTCTCTAACATCAAAGACTCTGCAGACATGGTTGTCTTTAAGCAGGTTTATTGACGCTCAAAAAGGTGAAACTGTAAAATAAACGCATGTAGATTACAACATGCCAATCACAAAAACACACAACAAACACAAGGCTGCAAATCCACACATTGAAAACATCCGACGCCATTTTGAAAACCTCGTGGTTCAAGTGTAATTAACCCATTAAAATACTAGCTTTACAAACAAACCTTACAATGCTGGATTTCAAAATAATTATGACTAAAGTTGTTAAATATACATAAAAAATACATACCGGCGATGCAACCTCAAAATAAAGAAACTCCTGCAGTCAAAACGTGCTGCATGCGGCCATGTCTGCTTCTTACAGCCATTACTTCCGGTTCAATAAGTTCGGCTCTGAACATGTGCTCTGATTGCAAACTCGAAAATGTCCACTAGATGTCGCCATACAAAACTGAAACTAAACGAAATTAAAGACAGGCGAATTATACATTTTAACCTCTTTTTGCATAACAGAACACTGGTAATAGAGCAACAAAAACATAATTATTGTGCTGCATAAGGTCCACATGTTAATAATGCTGATTGCCTTATTCTTAAACTAGTTAAACTGAGCTTTAAAACAGATGTAAAATAGATTCTGCTGATTCTGCTACACTGAATCAGAATCTTACTGACTGTCATTAGTAACACTTGTAGTTACCTTGCTAGTTCCTGGGAAGTTGGCTGCTGTGAAATGGGTCCATTAGAAACTACTACTCTAGGCTCTGTCAACTATTACATGCCTGTGTGTGTGATACTATTTTTCCGAGCAGATGTTGAAGCTGCTGGAAGCTGCCTGCTTAGCCTCTTTGGTTTGTGGAAGCTGATTTCCCTCAGTGGAGCTGGTCTGACTTCTTTCCTGCTGACATCTTTCCACATGCACACTCCTGAAGTTACCACAGCCTTCTCTGTTCTTTCCATCCTCAGATAGAGCTCAACTTTGAATAATATTGCGGCTGCATGGCTGGAGCATGACCCAAGCCTGAAAGTTGGCAGAAATATAATAAACATACTGGCTGATCCATAATGTTATGACAGGGGGTTGAAATTAACATAAAATCCAGAACGTTCAGGAGACTTGTGATGTAGTAAACATTTGGCTACGTGAGCAAGTAATCGACCTAAGCTGAGGTTTTCAATGTAGCATACTGAATGCTACTGAGATATTGCTGCTAACATCATGGCAATGTTAGTTTCAAATCAGGGCTCTCAAGTCTCACGCACTCTCACGAGTGTGACACACACGCAATTTGTCTTTACACGCTACACATGGCATTTCTCACACTGAAATTTAGTTACGCAATTCAAGCGCAGCGCACAGCGCTTCTGTGCCCAGAAAATCGGTTAGATAATGCAGGCACCGCGCGTTTTCAGCTGCTCCTCGGGAAAATTTGTTCACCCCCCCCCCCGGCAAAATAAGATCGGCAAATGCAGCTCCAGCCCCTCCCTCTGTCTCCGCTCAGCGTCCCTGTATATCCCGCCCATAAAGTTTGGACTGTGAATGCGCTACGCAATGCAAAATGCGTTTTTTTATTTGCCTGGAGGCACGTCCGAGTGTTTCTAGGCTTGCAAGTCCCTTACCCGACCCTCTGGACCTCTGAAATACCAGTGGTTTAATTTTATTTTCTGTGTAAATATGCTTTTTTTCATTGCAAAGTCTCCCATCTGTCTTCCTGTGTTAAACACGGAAGAGAGGAGACGAGCTGCGCTTCCAGCGGGGGAAACCCGCCCACCCCTCCTTAGCCAATCTCTCTGTCCTTCTCATTTGCACTGAAGCAGCAACACCCACAATAAAGCATTTTAGACACATATCTAGCCTCATGAAGACTGTCAGAGTCATATCTCATGCAGTGAGTGTTGATTTTGAAGAAGGATTCATTTACAGTATTAGGGAACCATTAAGGAGCCATATAAAAGCATCAAGAAGTACCATGTCATGGGACCTTTAATGGGACGTGCAGCATTTGAACCTTAAATGTTTTCTTTTTGTAACTTTTTTGAATGAATTAGGCTGCATTGCCAATACTAATTGATTTATTTAATAGAACTTTGAAAGTGCGCTTTACTTTGTTTTTGGAATTAAAGCTAGCTTGTTGAAATTATTGAATTGTTATTAAAGTCCATTTTGATGTGACCAAAAGTTTATTTATAGATATATGGCATGCAGGGCTCTCAAGTCTCACGCATTGAGAGGGTGACACACGCAATTCGACGTGCTCACACGCAACACATGGCATTTCTCACGCTGATTTCTTTCTTTTTTTTCTTTTTTTTTTGTGCCCAGAAAATCGGTCTGTGTGGCTTAGTTTATGCAGGCTCCGCGCGTTTTCAGCGAAAAAAACTCCCCCTGCTCCGGGCGCACGGTCCGGGCACGTCCTGAGCCTCAGTCCCGGTGCCACGTCTCCTCTGAGACGCACCGACTCCGGTCCCGGTGTCTCCGTCTGTGCGTAACGTGTCCTTCCCGACGGCTTACGCACGGAATACGCGTGGCCCAGAGCCGAACTGCCCATGGTGAGACGCGGTGAGACGCAGGCCCGGTGCATTAACCAGACTCTTACATGAATCCGTTAAAAATGTCCCGCTCCCCCCCGCCCCGGTCCCTCCTCCCCGCCCCTCTCAGCGCGCACTGACAAAGTGCGGTGATGATAAAACAAACTGAGAACCATCAGGTAATAACTTCATTTATATAACTCTCATTAGTTGCTTTGTAGTTTAAGTTTGCTCTTTCGACAAACAGGGCTCTCAACACGCAATTCACACGGCATTTCTCACGCAATTCAAGCCCCCTTGTATTTCATTACATATTTTATTACTTTAAAAAAAAATTATATTGGTTACTTTGCTATGCTATTAGTACTTCCTGACTATAAGTAAATTTTGTAGTACACTTTGACTTAACATATTATCCTGTGTATTATTAAATTACTGAATGATTCTGACCTGCCTGGACATTAACACACCACAGATAGTCATGATGGGGGAGGGCTTAGCCTAATGTCATGCAAATTAGGCAAGGAGGGCTGAAGAGACCAAACTTCGAGAAGGATTATGTTGGATTTAGAAAATCTGCTACAGCTGCTTTCAAATAGAGACAACTTTTTAAAATATGGTCCGATTGTCACATGTAAGACATCATTGGAAAGCTTAGAACCTGTACTTTCAGAATCTGTGAATAACTCAAAACGCCTCCCCTCCACGGTTCCGTGGTGGGACACAAATATTTGAGCAGCATCGTGAGGTTTACACTATTGTACAATCAATTTCCAAACGACGAAGACACAGGGCAAGACGGCTACGGAGAACAGCGCTCGTGCGCGCATCAAGTTCTGACTCTTGCTCTTCACGCAAAACGTAAGTAAGCCTCGCAAGTTTCATTTAGTTTAGTTTAGTTTCATCAGCCTCGGTTTCCCATAAAGCTCGACATACGACGGGAGCTTGTTAAGTACAAAAAGCCAACTTGTGTCAGATCGAGTCCGGTCTGCATTCTCACCTCAAACGAACCGCACCAGAGTTCGAATGGAACCGTGCAGAGACCCAGCTTTTTAGGTGGTCTCGGTTCACCTGTTTTCTCCGGATCAAGATTTTTGGTTTTTATTCACACCAGCCCAAAAGGTACGAATCAAAGGAGCAAACGAACTCTAGTTCGTTTTAAACGAACCAAATAAGGCAGGTGTGAAAACAACCTAAAATAAAAGCATGTTTTTTCATTTTCGTTTTTGGATGTTTTTATTGGACTGAAAAATATAGGAAGAAAAAACTTGCATCCTTATTGTGAGGTTTGTTGTATCTCCAGAGGAGATCTCCCCGGAGGAGACCCTCCCCTTTGCTTGATTCCATGGAAATGTTGTTACTTTGGCTATATATGTAAGACAAACTAATCTATTTCCATGGAGAATGTTCCAAAGTATGGTATTCAATTTCTATTTCCATGGGATCATGCAGGTGACGTGCCACCAGCAGGAAATGTTGCTAAAGTATCTTACTTGTGTACACATGTTTTGTACAGGTCCCATTCTTCTCTTGACCAGTGACATCATCAAACAGCGCCTGGGCTCAGCCGCTTTAGACAGGTGCTGTAACAATAGTTTTAAATGCATTGATTTGTTTTGAATATTATATAATACATATTTCCCTGTGTAGTGTGCATGAGTCATTGATTTGGTGTGAATTATAAAATCTATATTTCCCTATGCAGTGTACATGAGTACCGGCTGTCCAGTTGGCTGGGGCAGCAGGAGGACATTCACCGTATCGTTCTGTACCAATCTGACCCCAGCCTGACTCCCTGGACCCAGCGCTGTATTCGCCAGGCCGACTGCATACTCATCGTGGGGCTGGGGGAGCAGGAGGCCACTGTGGGAGAGGTCAGACAAATATCAGTATCAGAGGGCACGAAATAGTTTGCTTTTCATATTTATTGTTTGATTGGCTGCTATGATCCGGGTCTCTTGTCTCACTGGCAGTGTCTTTTATCTGATTGACTGTGGTCATTGTGTCCCTCAGTTGGAGCGTATGCTGGAGGGTAGTGCAGTGCGTGCTCAGAAGCAGCTGGTGTTACTTCACAGAGAGGATGGGCCTCCTCCTAAAGGCACAGCAGAGTGGCTCAACATGAGAAGCTGGATCTCCAGACACCACCACCTGTCCTGCCCTCGGAGAGTCTTCTCCCGACGCAGTCTGCCCAAACTGGTCAGCTCTGATACTGACATCTTTTTTACTGTACAGTGGTCCCTCGCTCTATCGCGATTCACTTTTCGTGGCCTCGGTGTTTCGCAGTTTTTCTTTTTAAAATTTTTTTTTTATAGTGTATCAGCGGAGACATGAGTCACTGGATCCGTAGGAAATCCAGACCGGGACTAAGGCATGAGAACCAGACTGGGACCAGACCAGGACCAGACCGGGACTAGACCGGAACTAGACCAGGACTAGACCAGGACTAAACGTGGACTAAACCAGGACTAAACCAGGTCTAAACCAGGACTAAACCAGGACTAGACAGGGTCTAAACCTGAGATGGTCACACAGGGTGGTAGGGACAGAGTCTATGATGTCCTTCGTGAGAGCGCCTGGGTGACAGGAGGTGTGGCCTTTGTTTACTTGCACGTGCCGGACCATGAAAGAGCCAAGAATCAACACGGACGGGCCTGGCCCGGGCGCCACGGCCGAGGGAGCTGCAGCGGGGGGAGCCGCGGCTGAGGGAGCTACAGTGGGGGAAGGGACACTTGCATGAGGAGAGGGGACAGTGGGTCTTCCCCTGTCACACCTAGCGGATGAACCCGGCACTGCACGTGGCCTTGCACAGGCCAGATCTCCGGGCGGCACTGGGGCCGTAGTTGGGGAAGTTCTAGAGAGCAGTGGAGTATCGCTCTTGTGTAAGTTACCCAAGGCTGGTGGCGACGCATTGATAGCCATGCCCCGAACTCCGGGGCGGTCTGATTTTGGAGCCGGGGTGAAATGCAACCAACCCTTGTGAGCGCGGGTTAGTGGGGGAAAATCCTCATGGTCCAGGATATTGAATTTGTTTGACAAAGCTACATTCATAGTGGAAGAGGAGCGCTTACCATGCCATCACGGGAGGAGGAGCAGGACAAGCGGTTTATTCCCTTACCTTGTCTGCAGTCATTACGGGCTACAACAATCCAGGGGTCTGCCCGGACTGGAGTAGAGCTGATAGGGGGTTTAGGCCTAGCCCCTCGCTGAAGCCAATAGAGTACGTCTGTACCAGGAGCACCAGAGTCGGGTGGTGAGGGCTGGTGCTCAGAGGCGTCTTCGGTGCAGTGAACCGTGTCAGCCAGTTCGGCACTGTTAGTGGTGGCCTGAGTCTTGCCCACTTGTCGCTTTCCACTCGGCTTTCACACATGGATATGTGTTGTTCCCCCCGCTTCACTATTAATACATTTTGTTGAAAATCTACGAAAGTTTGAGTGTTTAAACAAGAGAGAAATGTGAGAAAATGTTCATACCTGTCTGAGAAAAGTGTATAATGTGTGTGGTGAGGTGTTTACAGCCTTAAAACATGTATAATAATTGTAAAATATAAAGTTGTCCTACTTCGCTTCACTTATTACTTATAATTTATATTTTCAACAGGTATTATTGCATCAACTTAAATCAAAATTAGAGAATCGCCAAAACCTGTCATACGCACTTTAATGAGGATATGTGCTTTACAGAGGGAGTTGTACCAGCGTGTATTTGAGAAGTGTCCAGATCGTCACTCCGACTTTTCCCGATTGGCCAGAATCCTCACTGGCAACAGCATTGCCGTGGTGCTGGGAGGAGGCGGGGCCAGGTACTGCTGCTTTTATTTCATTCAGCTATTTGTGGAGTTTTTAATAATATTTTACATTTACATAGACCAACATATAATATCGACTTTTATCCAATTTGTGTTTCTCTTTATTGTTTTGTTGCAGCAGTGGGGGTAGGGAACAGGTAGGGTTTTATTGGGCAGCTTTTGTTAGAGATCATCTGTTTATTTCTTCTATTTACCTATTTGCCTGTCCCCATTTACTTATTACTTGAATCAAAATACCATTAATTAAAAAAAGTTTCGGGATGACTGTTTTAGACACAGTAGTGGTGTGCTTTCTTTGTGCTTTGTGTGCTATGTATTCTTTTGTCAAAAATATACCTCAAGTTGTATTTTGCTTAAAGGGATATGCCACCCCCAGGTCAAATTTGGGCATCTCCCCACAGTCCAGAGACTAAAATAAGTGATGGAAAGCGTTTTCCTGCTCACCCAGCCATTGTCCGAGTCTGTCGCCACTGACCACCGCGGAATCTGCAGCTCCTCCGCCTTAGACTGGAGTCTAACGTCGCCAGAGAAAGATTTCGGCCAAAAGGAATTAATTTGCTCGATGCTTTTCCCAATTACTTTCTGTGTAGTGCGCATTCATATCGAGTGCAAATAAATGTGCAAATCAACACGGAGAGCTTGCCTTGGTCATTTTGGGTGGGAACTATTTTTCAGTGCGGAAGGACATGGCCGAATCACGCAGCACGCTGCCAGGGGAATCCCAGTTACGCACCGGGAAGGGAGTTCCCCTGTTGCACAACGTGGTGCGTGATTCGGCCATGTCCTTCCGCACTGAAAAATAGTCTCTGGACTGTGGGGAGATGCCCAAATTTGACCTGGGGGTGGCATATCCCTTTAAAAGTGCAGTGTGTAACTGTGTAACTGCTTGTTTCTATGCTTATGGAGCTAAATTATTCCCTGATTGTGGGAAAGATGGACTGGAGTGGGTAGTGTTGTGTTTTAGTTTTAGTTTTTCCTCGAGTGATGCAGAAAAGAGGGAGCCACTGTCTGTGTTCATGTATGTTAGCTTGTCTGCCTGGAATGTTCCAAGGTATAACATTAAACAGCTCTACCTTACATTTATTCGATTACAGGTGGTTTTATAGCTCAAAAATAGCTAGAAAAGCAGACATTCTGACTGTGAGCCGGGCTGTCTCTCCACAGATCTGACCTGTAACTTGGTCTGGTGTGGTCTCCATGAAGATAGAAAAGTTTAATGCCATACTGTGAAGCATTCCAGACAAAGCAATAACATCTGCACGGAGAAAAGCATTTGACGGAGGCTCCACCAGAAAAGAAGTCGCTGTTTAAATTTTCTCAAGATTATTACATCCCAGGTAGAAAATTCTGCATTGTTTTTATGTCCATAAATAGTCACCAGACTCGTTTTGAGCATTTCTACCATCAGGTTGTGTTCATTACATCTCTGTGCTTATGTTAGCAAACAAGTCACATTGCTTATGGCTAGTTTTTGTTGTTTTCAATTGTTCATTCCCAATGTTGTCTGTAGATGGCGTGCTAAAACAAAACTAAAATAAGGGGAGCGCACTGATGCAAAATAATGTTTTTTTATAAATCTAGACAATATTATAATTTCTCAAGGTACTCAAGATCATTTTAAAAGGCCAACAATAACAATGTAAAATATAGCTGCAAGCAGCAATGGGGGGCCAAGCAGTGACCCAGCCTAATTTGATGACGTGCGTTGGATCAGTCTTCGCCCAAGGATCCCAGGGATATCAAGTTTTTGAAAATCGGACTTACGGTTCAAAAGTTACAAGCAGAAATGTCCCTCAAATTTTGACCTGTTGGTGCCGCTAGAGGGTTTGAGCTGGGGCCCTGTAATTTTTTTGTGGGGAATCCTGGGACAGATTATAATAAGTGTGAAAAGTTTGAAAATAATCCTATGAAGGGTTCCCGAGATATGAGCTCACTTCCTGTTTGGCAACTTTTAGGACGCGTTTGATTGGCTGTCACGACAAAACGATAAGAGATATCAAAAATCCAGGCATGTTTCTGATGAGGCTGAGTCCAAAGATGCTATATACCAAATTAGAGCAAAACTGATCCAAAATTGAGTGAGGAGAAGCATTTTGAGTGTTTTTCATAAAATTCAAAATGGCGGAAAATTTACCCTGGCGGAAAATGACGTCACAGAATGCGTTGGATTAGTCTTGCCCCAAGGAGTCCAGGGAGGCCAAGTTTTTGAAAATCAGACCTACGGTTCAAAACTTACAAGCCGAAATGTACCTGCAACTTTGACCTGCTGGTGGCGCTAGAGGGTTGGGGTTGGGGACGTAAAATTTGTTGAAGGGCATCATGAGACTGTCTAGAATGTGTGTGCACACCATTTGTTGTGGAAATTACAAGTTAATTTGTAGAAGCAGAAGCATTTTATTGATTTTCACAAAATCCAAGATGGCGGACATTCTATTCCAGCGGACATGACGTCATAGGATGCGTTGGATTTGTCTTGGCCCAAGGATTCTAGGGATTCCAAGTTTTTGCGAATCGGGCCTACGATTCAAAAGTTACAAACAGAAATGTCCCTCAAATTTTGACCTGTTGGTGGCGCTAGAGGGTTTAAGATGGGGACCTGTATTTTTTTGTGGGGAATCCTGGGAAGGACGCAAACATCTGTGAAAAGTTTGAAAACAATCCTATGAAGGGTTCCCAAGATATGAGCTATCTTCCTGTTTGGCGACTTTTAGGACGCGTTTGATTGGCTGTCACAACAAAACGATAAAAGATATCAAAAATCCAGGCATGTTTCTGATGAGGCTCAGTCCAAAGATGGTATGTACCAAAGTTGAGCAAAATTGGTCCAAAATTGAGGGAGGAGAAGCATTTTGAGTGTTTTTCATAAAATTCAAAATGGCGGAAAATCTACCCTGGCGGTAAATGACCTCATAGGGTGCGTTGGATTCGGCTTGGCCCAAGGAGTCCAGGGATGCCAAGTTTTTGAAAATTGGACATACGGTTCAAAAGTTACACGCAGAAATGTACCTGAAAATTCCTGCAACTTTGACCTGTTGGTGGCCCTAGAGGGCAACTTTGACCTGCTGGTGGCGCTAGAGGGTTGGGAGTGGGGGCCTATAAATTGCTGTGGGTAATGAGGAGACTGGCTGGAATGTGTATGCAAAATTTCACAACTTTTTACCAGACGGTTCTAGGGGTTGCCATAGACTCCCAGAGGCGGAAGAATATTTAATCATAATAATAATAGGAATCAGTAGAATCACTATGGGTGCCTTCGCAGCTTCGCTGCTTGGCCCCCAATAATGCATAATGTGTCCTTTAAGTTTAAAGGTGTATTGTGTATGTTTTCTGGTGGAGGGTCCATCAAATGCTTTTTTCATGGAGATGTTATTGCTTTGCATCAAGTTACAGATCAGATCTGTGGAGAGGCAACTCCACTCACAGCCAAAATGCCTGTTTTTTTCTGTGTTTTTGAGTTATAAAACCACCTGTAATTTAATAAATGCAAAGTAGAGCTGTTTAATGTCATACTGTGGAACATTCCAGGCAGAGCTATGACATTTCTATAGAAACAAGCAGCTGATGGACCCCCAACCCAAAAGTTCCATAGTACACCTTTGATTTAGGTTTATATTTCCTCTTTATATTGGGCTTACCGCTCCACCTGTATCTGCGACCAGGGGCTGTTCTCAGGTGGGTATCTTGAGGGCACTGAACGAGGCGGGGATCCCCATAGACCTGGTGGGGGGCACTTCCATCGGCTCGTTCATGGGGGCGCTGTACGCAGAGGAGAAGAGCAGCAGCCGGATGAGGGTCAGGGCACGAGAGTGGGCAATGGTGAGTGACTTAAAACTTATTTTGTGTTTATTGATTTGACCTTTATTTAACTTAGACAAACTTTATTGATGCACAAGGGAAATTACTTGGACACAGTAGCTCACACATCACAGTATATTATAATAACAAAGAGAAATGGTAATAATAAATTCTAAATACTAGGGGTGGCACGGTATATGTATTCGTATTGAACCGTCGCGGTACGGGGGTCACGGTTCAGGAGAATATACGGTACAAAAGTTTAATATTGACCACGGGACTTTCATTTTGCAAGGGTTTCCTTGAGAACTCTTTAACCATTGCCATTTGCGAGCCCTGATGAACATGTATACACAGGGATAAAAGTCATCAGTCATGAAAAAAGCGGAAAGTCACGGACACACACACCCCCGTCCCCCCTGCACTTTGTCTTGGCAGTTTTTCCAATTGATTACATTGTACTTTACCATGAAATATTCAAAAGGTAAACTCACAAATGTTGAACCTGATCATTTCAAGTATTATTGGTCTGTAGAATGTCATCTGAAACCCAGCTAATAGACCCTATAAAATCCCATGTCATTAGAATGTTCAATATTCTGAAATGGAGGCAAGTGGTGGCAAAATGAAGCTGAAATAATACACTACAGTAATCCCTCGTTTATCACGGGGGTTAGGTTCCAGAAATAACCCGCAATAAGAGAAATCCGCGAAGTAGGACAACTTTATATTTTACAATTATTTTGCATGTTTTAAGGCTGTAAATACCTCACCACACACATTATACGCTTTTCTCAGACTGGAATGAACCTTTTCTCACATGTGTCTCTAGTTTAAACACTCAAACTTTCATAGATTTTCAACAAAATGTATTAATAGTGACGCGTGGGGGGGGGGGCACGGCCCCGGAAGCCCCGCCGGACATGTGAGGAGCACTGCCACCAACCCCTTGGAGAAGTGCGCAACACGCGCACCCCTCATCGTGGTCAAATCCGTGACAGAGCAGCGTGACCGGCGCGAGGCTGCGCATACACCGGGGCTGCGAGCACGAGATAGAACCGCGGCGCCCGGACCGCGTCGTCTCAGCCCGAGCCACAAACTGAACACGCACAAACAAACGCAAGAGCCGCACGGAGTGATTTCATCCTAGTTTAGTCCAGGTCTAGACCTGGTCCAGTCCTGGTTTAGTCCAGGGCCAGTCCAGGTTTAGACCTGGTCTAGACCTGGTTTAGTTCTGGTCTAGACCTGGTTTTGTCCACATTTAGTCCTGGTCTAGTCTCTTAGCCAATCAGAATGTTACACTATTTAAAAAAAAGTTACAATAAAAAAAAATAAAAAATAAAAAAATCCGCGAACCGCGATAGAGCGAGGGACCACTGTATATTGTTTTCACTCACCCATCCAAATACAGTGGTACCTCACCTTACGAAATTAATTCGTTCCAGAAGTGGTTTCGTAACGTGAAAAATTCGTAAGTTGAGTAGCTATTTCAATGGAAAAAGCCTGATCCGTTCCAAGGCTTTTTTTTTTTATAGTGTAACATTTTTTTTATAGTGTAACGTTGTGTTCTGCATCCTGACGGGCTAAGAGACTAGATCAGGACTAAAAGAACGTGGAATAAACCAGGTCTGGCTAGAACTAAACCTGGATTGGACCTGTTATTATTATAACATGGCAGTGCCGTTGGAGGAGCGCGTTGCTCGTGTCTGCGCTCCTTGCCAGCCCCGCGGGGCGCTACTGCGCAAGCTCGCATGATGTAATTCGAGATGAGCGCTACTGCGCAAGCGCCGAGGCGCCGAGATGAGCGCTACTGCGCAAGCGCGCATGATGTAATGGTTTAGAAACAGCTGAGCTACAGCGCCGAGATGAGCGCTACTGCGCAAGCGCATATGATGTAATGGTAGCCGTTGTATTGTCAGAGTGAGACGCTTTCAGCGTCTCACGCTGACAGTACACCGTACGCTTTTATTGGTTTTATTGTATGTTTTAACCAATTAAGCATGTAACGAACGAGATGTGAATGTTAGATTTGCGGCAGAATACCTACGTCAGATAACCGAGACGCTTTGTCACTTTCAGATGCCTTCTCGAGATGAGCGCTACTGCGTATATGATATAATGGTTTAAAAACAGCTGGGCTGTCAAAGCGAGACGCTTTGACAGTTTTATGCGCTACTGCGTAAGTAACATTTTAACAGTATTGGTTTTATTGTGTTTTAACTAATTAAGCATGTAAAGAACGAGATGTTAACGTTAGATTTGTGGCAGAATACATACGTCAGATAATAGTTTGGATTTAACATTTGACTGCATCGTTATAGTTTTCATTCAAAATAATTAAAACAGACAGGTCAGTATTTAGTTATTTTCTTGTGCTTTTTTAACATAATCTTTTACTGTTATTAATTGCAAGCTGCTCTTAATAACCTGTTTTAATTGTTTGTCATTTGTTTTCGCTATGATTCACTGCTCAAGACTTAATGCTTTTCTACTTCTTAACCACACCTGCAAATGTCTTTAAGGAGCCATCTGTACACCGTGACAACGGACAACAGATGAAAACTAGCCTCTTGGCTAATTCTGACATGTTAAACAGTTACTGTTGGTCAACATGCACTGTCCGTTATAAATAAATATGTAAATAAATACATTTCATGCAATTGAATTTAAAACAATGGGCTTGTCTCTTATTCATGATTTATGAGGACAGGAAAAGGTACAACAGAAGAAACATTTATTTATATATTTATGATGAGGCCTCTAGGAGTGCACGTGTGACGTCTAGTCGAGCCTTCAAGACTTCTGTCGGGTCGGTCTTGATTGGCGTTTCAAAATCTCTTCTGCAAAATTCAAAATGCAATTTTAGGCATTTAGTAAGATATAATTGGATAGATACAAGAGAAAGAAATGAGTGGAAACAGTGAAATCTTTACCTTTAAAACCAAAATGCCACAGCTACTGCCATCTTGCTGCATTTCATGTGGAACAGTTTGAAGAGTCCCTCTGTCTTGGGACTGAACGGCCTGCCATCCTCAAGAAGTTCCTATTATTGTGTGAAAAGCATAACAAGCATATGCAATACATTAGACACATTATCACATACAAAAGACCAAGGACTTGACTTCAAATTTTTCCGCAGACTTTACATCCAATTTCGAAGGGTCTTGCGTGCATACTTCGTCTCATTAGCCAGTGGATCCACAAGAACGAGGGTCTTCTCTGACATGTTGACAAACTATAAATGTTTACCACATTCATGTTATTTCATAACATTCACATACCGTATTTATATACATACATACATACATACATACATATACATTATATATGTATATATACATATATACACATACATACATACATACATACATACATACATACATACATACATACATACATATACATTATATATACGTATATACACATACATACATATATACACATTATATATGTGTATATATACATACATACATACATACATACACTCGTACATACACACATACACATTATATATCTATATATACATATACATACATACACACATACACATTATATATCTATATATACATACATATACAGTACATACGTACACACATACATATACATTATATATGTATATATACACATATACATACGTACACACATACATTTTATTTTATTATATTGTATTGTATTTTTATTGTATTTATAATTGCACTTTATCGTATTTTTGTATTGTATTTTATGATGTGAGGACTGCAGATGGAAATTAGCTTTGAGCTAAATCTGGTGCAGACATCTTTTTAATGAAACTGCACACTGTCCTTAATAAACTAAGAAACATATACATTATATATGTATATATACACCTATATACATACATATACATTATATATGTATATATATACACATATACGGTTTAATACGATAAGTTTAATACGAGACACGTAGCATGCAGTCAAATGTTAAATACAAACCACTATCATCTTACGTAGGTATTCTGGCGCTAATTATCGTTCTTTACATGCTAAAACATGTTAAAACATACAATAAAACCAAAACACTCTTAAAATGTTACTTACTTGCGTTGAAATTGTAGAAAACTCCACTCCTGTTGAAAAAAATTTTACTTCTGCCTCGTTATGTTGAGAATAACTCGACGTCCGCCTTGTTTTCCACCTCGTTTTGTTGAAAATAACTCGACTTTTGCCTGTTATGTTGAGAATAACTAGACTCCTGTCTCGTTCGGTAGAAATCAAAATGACTTCTGCCTCTGGAGCCAAGATGGGCGTATTTACACGATTACGTCACGTCATGCATGCGCGCGCATGAGGAGGCGTACGGCTGTAGTCCAGCTGTTTCTAAACCATTATGTCATGCGCGCTACAGTACAGTAGCGCTCATCTCGGAGGAGGCGTCTTAAACTGATAAAGCGTCTCATTCTGACAGTACACCGGCAAGACCGCAGGGTCTTGCTCGGGGCGGGCCCTGGTTCTATGTGACTTCCAGAGCCGGGGGGCTGAAACTGTGAGCCGCGCGGGCGGGCCGAGCAGCGCGGGCCCGCGGCCCCGAGGAGGAGGCACGGCCCGGGCGCCACGGCACCATCCCGCAGCCTCGGTGTAGCGCGGCCTTGCGCCGTATGGACGTTTTGATCCTTTGATGTTGGCTCTTCCTATCATTGTGAAGCAGAATTCACCAAACGTTGGATTGTTCACTCACTAAGGGAACGTGAGCTGGGTTTAGACTGTGAGACAGGTGAGTTTTACCATACTGATCATGTGTTTTTTTGTCTCCGCTTCCATCGCACGTTCGGCGCTATATTGAGCCATGTCCCCCCCAACACATTCCATTGAAAATCTATGAAAGTTCGAGTGTTTAAACGAGAAAGAAATGCAAGAAAAGCCCAAATCCACTTTGAGAAAAGTGTAGAATGTGTGTGGTGAGGCATTTACAGCCCTAAAACATGTAGAACAATTGCAAAATACAAAGTTGTCCTACCTCGTGGACCTCTCCCACCGCGGGCCACCTCTAGAACCTAACCCCGTGTGTGTTGATAAAGTGTATTTACGTTTCGGGGCGTGCATCTGAGCGCGCATTAATTGAATTTTTGAGATTTGTTGTTTTTAAAGTGCTTTATAAATAAAGTTGGATTGGATTGGAGATTTCGCGTTTCGTAACTTGAAATTTCATTCGTATCTAGAGACCAAAATTTGACGTGAAGGCGTTTCGTAACTTGAAATTTTCGTTTGCTGGGTCATTCGTAAGGTGAGGTACCACTGTAATGGAAATCAGGTGTTCCAGTCACTTCCATGGCCACAGGTGAATAAAATCAAGCACCTAGGCCTTCAAACTGTTTCTACAAACATTTGTGAAAGAATGGGTTGCTCTCAGGAGCTCAGTGAATTCAACGTGGCACTGTGATTGGATGCATAAACTTTGTGGAGAGCCTTCCCGGAAGAGTTGAAGCTGTTATATCTGCAAAGGGAAGAGCGACATCATATTAAACCCTGTAGATTAAGAATAGGATGTCGATTAAGTTCATATGCAAGTCAAGGCAGGTGAGCAAATACTTTTGGTTGTATAGTCTATAGGTGTCGGCAATCCGCGGCTCCAGAGCCACATGCAGCTCTTTGATCCCTCTGATGCGGCTCAGTACAGTGGTCCCATGTTTATCACTGGGGTTACGTTCTAAAAATAACCCACGATAAGCGAAATCCGCAAAGTCGTCAGCTTTATATTTTACAATTATTCTCCATGTTTTAAGGCTGTAAACGCCTCACCACACACATTCTACACTTTTCTCAGACTGGAATTAAGGTTTTCTCACATTTCTCTCTTGTTTAAGCACTCAAACTTTTGTAGATTTTCAACAAAAAAAAGAACAGTATTATAGAACGAAACCAAAGTGTATTTCATGTGTATTTCACAGTTCTTATGACCGAGCCTCTTCGTCCTGGCACCTCTTCGCTGTGGCGGGTTTTGTCGGAGAAAAAACTTGCAAACATACAGCACTTCAGAGTCACACTGCGATCGAACATTTATATAAATCTGGCAAACTGAACGCATTCTGTACAGGAGACACGGAGGAGAATAACTGATGAATCGGCAAAGGTCTACAGTCCCTTAGCCAATCAGGACGCAGAAATGAGCGTTGATACACTATTAAAAAAATTGGAATAAAAAAAATCCACAAAACAGCGAGGCCACGAAAAGTGAACCACGATATAGCGAGGGACCACTGTATTTAATTAAAATGTATTTTATTTTAGTTCATTCATTTTCAAAATGGCAAAAAAGGCTGTTATATGCAGTGTTATTTCATTTTAAATTTCAAAAGGGTTTTGTGGCTCCCAGCGTTTTCTTTACTGTGCGAAACGGGTCTTTGAGTGGTAAAGGTTGCCGACCCCTGGTCTATATTTTCTTTGATTAACTCATTCACTGCCGGTGAGGTCTATTGACGTCCCCTTGAATCCAAACGTTGACTGCCGTGACGTCTATAGAAGTCAATTGCTTTTTTCAGCAGGGGTTGCCTGGAGCAACTTTTAAGGTGTAATTCACACCTCTCAACCTGTAGGTGGCGATCTTGTATCATTATTTGCCGATCAGAGGTGCGGAAGAGAGGAGGAGTGCAGTGTGTGTATGGTGTATTGGCCAGAGGAGTAAGATGGCGAGGCGAGGGAACCCGGAAAAGCAGAGGACTGTTGATCAGCGCCTATGGAGCGGTCAGATCGCTCTTGGGACCCAGGATCCTGGATCAGAGGATCGCAGAGACAAGCCGGATCAAGCAGCGAGGTCGGTGCCGAGATCTGCTGGGGGCGTGTCATGTGTGCGCTGCACGGAGCAGGGACTCTGATCAGAACTACGACAGCGCCAAAGAAGAAGTTTACTGACTTGGAGCAGTGATGCTGCTGTGTGCTAATTGTAACGAATGAAGTTATATGTGTGTGTGTGTGTGTGTGTGTGTGTGTGTGTGTGCGTGCGTGCGTGCATGTGCGTGTGTAGCTGTGTGTGTGTAAAGGTTTATGCATGGGCTTGTGTGTATGTACATATGTGTGTGTGTGTGTGTGTGTATTAGTTTTTTATTATGGGTCTGTACTCTGGGCCTCAGACAAAGCCTCAACAAAGTTCTATTTTATATGAAAAGATATTATTATATCCTATAAACATCTCTTGCCACTATTGATTTGAACGAATTTTCAATTCACAGAGCCTTATATTCTTATATTTGTGAATAAAAAATGTACTTTGTCATCAAAAATCTCTTTCTCTGTTATTTTAGATGTTTGAGGTGTCACTAAATCGATAAATATTGATGTCAAAGTCACTGATCTGCTCGAAATCCTTCTTTGAACAAAATGCTTGTTTTCTCCATTTTTTGGTCAAAAAACAGTGTTTTTGCTGAAACTTCCCTATGTTCTACTATCAGTTATTTGAGAACTGAAAAGGTTAGAAACATAATTTCTTTTCCAGGTGAAAGAAGAGAGTCTACGCTTTATTTTGATGTGTGCCATGTTTATATAGTCAAAGAACTCAGTATTCTGTGAGTCTTGAAAAATCAGTGAAAATCCACTGAAACCTCCGGCAGTCTGAGGGATACAATTCTGAAAACAGGCCGGCAGTGAATGAGTTAACGAATACGCTGACCTAAATGATAATGGATTCTCTTTTAAGAAGGATGGAAAACAGTTTTCTAACCTCAAAATAGTATTTGAGCTTCTTAAAAAGTATAATTTATGCTGAAATGTGTAATACATCTGTAGATGAAGTGAAAACTGTTGTGGGATCAACTTTTCTGTAAGGATTTGTCCAGTAAAACCTCAAAATGTGGATTTTTCCACATGCTTAAAATGCTTAAAAGCACAAATGCTTAATGTAATCATAATTTCTTCTTAAAATAACAAATAATGTAAAACACAATTGTAAATGTTTTTACATTGGACTCACTCACATGTATCTGAGTGGTTTTCATTTGCCAAATTTTCCTTGATTTTTTTCATAATTTCTGATACTCTGAAGTTAATCTCAGTTTTCCCATTGAAATCACATTATGTTCCACTTCACTTTTGCCTCCAGCTGTCTCCATTCTAGAATTTAGAATGTTTTTGTTTACAATATTTTAAAGGGTCTATATATTACAATGCCTTTTTGATAATCTTTGGATGCCTGATGTTAACCAGGGACAGACGGCAGAGAAAATGGTGACCAAATTATACTGTAGTAGCTGAGATGTCAGGAAAATTTGACTACAGTGTATTTGTGAACATTGCATTACAGACAATGTGTTATTCTCTTTTTCCTCTCTTTCTCAGGACATGACGTCTCTGTTCAAAAAGATAGTGGACCTCACATATCCAATCACCTCCATGTTTTCTGGAGCCTCCTTTAACTCTGGGATCAGCTCTGTCTTCAAGGGAAAACAAATAGAGGTACGCTTGTTTTAATACTGTACAGTAACCGTTAGTGGATGAAGTGCTCAATTTTGTTACCTAAGTAAAAGTACAGATACCTGAGTAAAGTAAAAGTATCACATGAAAAATCTACTTAAGTAAAACTTTTCAAGTACTTGTTTGAATATGTATTTCAAGAGTAAAAAATAGAAGTATTTCGTGCAGATTTTGAGTTCTAATGCAGTGATTTTGATACAGATTTGGGCTGAAATTTGTTCAACTAAAACAATAGAATCTATAGTTTTTTTTCTAGCTGTTTTTATTTTTATGTTTTTGTTTGGTCAGATATGAACATGTTAAAAATATACCCCTCGGCCTTTTCAGCAGGTCTCACACAATAATTAATATACACTTTTCATTGTAGTGGAGTAGAAAGTACAGATACCTGCTCTCAGATGTAGTGAAGAAAACGTAACATATCTTGCCTTTATATATAACAAAATGTACACATATAGATACGAATAAACCCTTACATCAAGTAGGCCAAAGAGAACCAACTGACATTCTTAGGTAATGCTGTAAAACATGCCAATACCTGCTTTTTAATTCAGACCATCTACTATTTTCTTTTTTCTTTCTTTATTTGCATGCATTTTTCTACAACTTTTAACAAAGCCAACCTCTATTAGCAGTATTGTTACTCCCAGATCCCAGATGAAAAGTACTGTTCTGTCACTGTGTATATCATATGATGTTTCCTCCTTTAGGATTTGTGGCTGCCTTATTTTAACATTACAACTGACATCACTGCTTCTGCCATGAGAGTGCACACTGACGGTTTGTTGAGTACAATACTTGTTTCTAATGTTGATTACCAAATAAACTAATGTATTATTATATTATATTTCTCCCAGGTTCCCTTTGGAGGTATGTTCGAGCCAGTATGTCCCTGTCTGGGTACCTGCCCCCTCTCTGTGACCCCAAAGACGGACACTTACTCATGGATGGGGGCTACATCAACAACCTGCCCGGTGAGTTTGACCAAGACCACTCAGTCATAGGGATGTAACACGAACCGAAATATCGTGACATTGTATCGTCAGAGTCTCTCAGTAATATCGTAGGCCATCACGATATGTCGAATGTCAAGTCTCTTTGCTTAAATTTAGTCTTATGCAATAGTTAAATAAAACAAAGGGAACTATGTTTACAATAATTGTTTGCTCTGTTTCAGTCCAATTTACACGATGAAATCACTTATTAAGCACTTTTAAATCTTAACTTGTCAAGGCATTTTTAAAGGTGCACTATGTAACTTTTTAGTTATAGGTCCAGCCACTTGCTTGTTTCTGTGGATATGTCACTGCTCTGCCTGGAATGTTTCACAGTATGACTTTAAACAGCTCAACATTACATTTACTCAATTACAGGTGGTTTTATAGCTCAAAAGCGGGGCCGCCTCTCCACAGACCTGACCTGTAACTTGGTCTGGTTTGGTCTCCATGATGATAGAAGGGTTTAATGCCATACTGTGAAACATTCCAGACAAAGCAATAACATTTCCACTGAGAAAAGCATTTGACCGACCTTCCACCAGAAAAGTTACAGAATGCACCTTTAAAGTAAAAAGTAGCATATTCAGTTTTGTCTCTATCAAACATGGTACCATGAGATGCATATCGTGAAAATATCGTACTGTTGCATCCCCACTCAGCCATGAATGCTCACACTTGTATATATAATAACTTGTTTGTTTCGAAGCTGACGTTGCTCGCTCAATGGGGGCGAAGGTGGTCATAGCCATCGACGTGGGCAGCAGAGATGAAACTGACCTGACAAACTACGGGGACTCTCTGAACGGATGGTGGCTGCTCTGGAAGAGGTTCAACCCGTTGGCTGAGAGAGTCAAGGTGCACATACTGCCAGTTCACAAGTCAAGTTCAAAGTTTATTACAAACACAATATTTTATCAGGTCAAAGGTGCATTGTGTAACTTTTCTGGTGGAGGGTCTGTCAAATGCTTTTCTCCATTCTCCAAATGCATTTTCTCAGTTCTTGCTTTCTCTAGAGTATTTCACAGTATGGTATTAAACCTTTCTTTCTTCATTGAAACCAGACCAAGTTACAGGTCAGATCTGTGGAGAGGTAACCCCGCTCACTAGAAGTGAGCGTCAGAATGCTTGTTTTTTGGGGGGTTTTTTCTGTATTTTTGAGCTATAAAACCACCTGTAATTTAATGAATGTGAGGTAGAGCTGTTTAATGTCATACTGTGGAACATTCCAGGCAGAGCAATGACATCTTCATAGAAACAAGCAGGTGACAGCCCCCCGACCAAAAATTTAGATTGTGCATCTTTTAAGTGTAGATGCATATCAAGAATATTTATGTCACAGCAGAAACCGGTAATTTAAGCTTTTTTTAAATTAATTAGGCTAATTAATTAATTAATTAATTAGGCTAAATAGTAATTGTTGGTTGTTTATGTTAAATGAGCATATGAGCATAAATACTTTATTCAGGAGGTTGGATTTAATAAAGCTGGTCACAGTAAATAAGGAATTAAAAATGTTTTGGTATCACTAATTGTAAAAATTTTGTTTTTGTAACTAAGCCTTTGGTGGCAGCATTGTGTCTTTTTATAAAATAGTCTTGGACCTGTAGTTTAATTAAACCTCTACAAACTTGATTCCTGTTTCCTAGTTTATCAGTTCATACTTGTTTCTTTGTGGACCGAATCCTACTTTTTAAACCTACTGAAAATGGAATCACTTAACAAACTCATTTAGCCCAGACTGTCTCCCTAACATCCCCACCAACTAATTATATTACACTACAGCTATTTGGTTCTTTTTGTAGGTGCTGAACATGGCAGAGATCCAAACCCGCCTGGCGTACGTGTGCTGCGTGCGTCAAATGGAGCTGGTGCGAGACAGTGAATATTGCGAGTACATCCGCCCGCCCATCGACCACTACGGCACGCTGGAGTTTGGCAAGTTTGATGAGATCGCTGTGAGTGCTCAGGCATTATTACATCTGCTTTATTTAGGTTTCTTAAGGTGTATTATGTAACTTTTCTGGTGGAGGATCCGTCACCTGCTTGCTTCTATGGAGACGTTATAGCTTTGTCTTGAATGTTCCACAGTATGACATTAAACCTTACATTTATTCAATTACAGGTGGTTTTATTGCTCAAAATACCTAGAAAAACAGGCATTCTGACTGTGAGTGGGGTTGCCTTTCCACAGATCTGACCTGCAACTTTGTCTGATTTGGTCTCCATAAAGATAGAAAAGTATAATAGTTAAACATTCCCATGGAGACTCTCCACCAGAAAAGTTACACAATGCACCTTTAAAGGTCCAGTGTTACACTATTGTCTTGTTTCCTCATCACAAACAGACCTGGAGTTGTTTGTTTCATTCACACATGTTTAACACAGGTTATCACAAAATATTCCAAAAGAAACAATTGATGGACAAACTATACAAGAAAATATAAATAGTATTTTTCTGGAGCACGTGCAAGAAATTGGAATTTTGACAATTGTTCATAAATTTGCTAATAAAAAAATCAAACGATTATACAGACATAAATATGTCATTGTTAAAGATAATTATAGATGTTATTCAACCTTTCACATATATATGTAATCTATCATTCACCTTAGAAATATTTCCCGACCGTATGAAAGTAGCCAAAATTATACCACTTTTAAAAAAAATTATAGACCTGTGTCACTGCTTTCACAGTCCTCTAAAATATTAGAAAAAATATTCGTGATGAGATTGAATAAATTTATTGAAAAATATAACATTTTAAGCCAATATGGATTTCGCTCTAAACATTCAACTGCTACAGCAATAATGGAACTGACCGAAGAAATAACCAATGCCATGGACAATTAACAATTTTTGGTCAGCATTTTTGTAGACCTTCAAAAAGCATTTGACACTCTGGATCTTGAGATACTATTGCAAAAATTATATAAATATGGCATAAGAGGGGTAGCACGTCAGTGGGTCACAAGCTACTTAAAGGGATATGCCACCCCCAGGTCAAACTTGGGCATCTCCCCACAGTCCAGAGACTAAAATAAGTGGTGGAAAGCGTTTTCCTGGTGACCCAGCCATTGTCCAGGTCTGTCAGTACTGACCGCCGCTGTATCTGCAGCTACTGGAGTAGACTGGAGTCTAACGTCGCCAGAGAAAGATTTCGGCCAAAAGGAATTAATTTGCTCGATGCGTTTCCCAATTACTTTCTGTGTAGTGCGCATTCATATCGAGTGCAAATAAATGTGCAAATCAAAACGGAGAGCTTGACTTGGTCATTTTGGGTGGGAACTATTTTACAGTGCGGAAAAAGAAAGCCGAAGCACACAGCACGCTGCCAGGGGAATCCCTGTTATGCACCACATTGGGAGTTCCCCTGTTGCGCAGCGTGGTGTGTGCTTCGTCTCTGTTTTTCCGCACTGAAAAATAGTTCCCACCCAAAATGACCAAGGCAAGCTCTCCGTGTTGATTTGCACATTTATTTGCACTCGATATGAATGCGCACTACACAGAAAGTAATTGGGAAATGCATCGAGCAAATTAATTCCTTTTGGCCGAAATCTTTCTCTGGCGACGTTAGACTCCAGTCTAACGCGGAGTAGCTGCAGATACCGCGGCGGTCAGTGCTGACAGACTCGGACAATGGCTGGGTCACCAGAAAAATGCTTTCCACCACTTATTTTAGTCTCTGGACTGTGGGGAGATGCCCAAGTTTGACCTGGGGGTGGCATATCCCTTTAAAAGACCGATATCAGTATGTGGAAATCGATGACAATAAATCAAAGTATTATCATACACAGTGGCGCCGCCAGGTGTACGGCCGTACGCACTAGGCGTACCTTGGAGAGATTTTTTCTTTTTTTTTTTTGTAATTCCTGTTTGGCACTTTTGCAAGACAACATTAATGGAATAAAAACACATTTTTATAGAAATTGAATGTTTTAATATAAATAGAATGTGTGAGTTGGAGAGCCCAAGCGAACTGGGTTCGATCAGACTGGAAGTGCGATAAGCACCAAGTTCACAGCCCGACAGCACACTCCTCACGCCCCCCCACAAAAATGATACATCCAACATTCCATCGCAGCAGGTCACCTCCTCAGTATACACACAACGAAGTTCGAGTCCTCTTTACTGAAATAGTGATGCAAGATATAATTTTGATGTCATGTCGAAATACAAGCTTATGCCAAGTCATGTCGGGATGCAGGTCATGGGATTACTTCTCTATGCGTCAAAATCCACTTTATCACTGGCTAGTCGTTGTATGGCAGCTAGCATCAATGCACCACCAAGCCCGAAGAAATGCGCACTTTTTATTTTTTATTTTTATCCCAACATTCATGTAATCCTACAAATTTAGCCTAAAAATGTACCTGCGAAACACCATGGGTGATGCAAGGCTCACCGGGCTTGCTCTCATGAACATTCACTTCGACATGAAAATCGATAGTGAAGCGATCATGAGACAGTTCGGCGCATCTGGTAAAAGGCGACTAAATTTCAAATAGATTGCTCTACAAGTTACAGTTGCGCCTTCAGCTGCGCTCCCGGGGAGGGAGGGGGGGGGGGGGGGGGGTGTACGCGCTCTTTGCTGTGCTTACGGATGTGTGGCCCATGTAGGCTACTGTGCACGAATGTGAGTTTTAAAATATGTTCCAATGTTTATTGTTCGTGTGTTGTTCACATATTACGTTCATATTGTTCACATTGTTCACATTGTTCAAGTTCTTTTGTTGTATTGTAGCCTACAGATTTGGGACAGTAGGCCTATATGCATCGCACAATTTTTTTTATTTTTATTTTTTGGAGGGGGGGCGTACCTTACATTTCAATCCTGCAGGCGCCCCTACAGTATGTTGGGTACCTCAAGGATCGATTCTTGGACCTATACTTTTCCTTATTTAAGTCACCAATATTGTCTCTGTTTCTAGTTTACTCAAATGTATTTTGTTTGCAGATGATACTACCCTATTTTACTCAGGAAAAAATATAAATGAGGTTTTACAAATGGTAGAGAGAGAGTTTCAGAAAATTTTGATATGGTTCAAAGCCAACAAACTCTATAAATATTAGTATGATTTTAGTTGCAAAAGGAAATACATAGATGCAAGATTGGTCATACAAGGACTAGACATTGAAAGGACAAGTGAGATCAAGTTTATAGGTGTTATAATTGATGAACATTTGACATGGAAATCGCACATAGAACAAGCTAAATCAAAAGTATCACAAACAATAGCTGTATTACACAAAGTGAAGGACTGTCTTAACAAAATGCCATGTTTCTTTTGTATAACTCACTGGTTGTTCCATATTTGACTTATTGTATTGAAGTGCCTGTAAAACACTCATTGAACCAATCTTCCTTTTACAGAAACGTGCTATCCGTGTGGTAAATGGAAGTGGATACAGAGCCCACACAAACCCTATATTTGTACAATTAAAAACATTAAAATTTAAAGAATTGGTAGAATATAACTTACTCAAAATTATGTACAAACCTTATCAAATAATATTACCAATCAACTTGCAAAATAGATTCAAAAAGAGAGAAACTAGTTATAACTTAAGAGGAACTGATGTTTTTTCTAAACCAGTATTCAGAACTAAACCAAAGGAAAGATGTGTCTCAATCCAAGGAGTCAGTCTTGAGCATGAAAATGAATCTTCAAAGTCTATTCACGTTTTTAAGAAAAATGTGAAAGTGGCATTAATGAAAAGATATATTACTGCGCAGTAAAAAGAGTATGTTTTATTATTATTATTATTATTATTGTTTGCTTTGTAATATATAATATTTTGTTGTGTTGTAATATAATTTCAAGTTGATAAGGGGCAGATATTATAAGCTTATGCTTCTTTCTGTTCCCTTTCATTCATATTTGAGTTATAATATTATTATTAATAATGTTTTTTGTTTTGTTTTAACGAATGAAATAAATAAAGAAAAGTAAGTAAAGTTAAAAAAACACACAAACCCTGCAGATTTGTGTGTGTGTGTGTTTTTTACTTTACTTACTTTTATTTATTTATTTCATACAAAACAAAAAATTCTCAAACAAAAAACACTGCTCCACCTTGTGATGTCATATGGTAATACAGGAAGTGCTCCACTATGTTTTTAAACTCCATACACCTTCACTAGAAAAAATTTGATAATTTCAGCCCTGGAATTCACAAACTCTGAACTAAAGATAAAAAGGTAGCTGTTAAGGTAGACTACCATATGACATCACAAGGTGGAACAGAGCATTTTGAGCTTTGGATATGTAGGCAGACTAATAATAAAGGATTACTCAAACATGTGTGAATGAAACAAAACACAGCTCCAGGTCTGTTTTTAATACGATTTAAAGCTTACAAGAGTCAATTTCCAGGCAACTTGAACTGATACTAAAAAGCACC
Source organism: Paratrypauchen microcephalus (assembly GCA_036785185.1). Lineage (NCBI taxonomy): Eukaryota > Metazoa > Chordata > Actinopteri > Gobiiformes > Gobiidae > Paratrypauchen > Paratrypauchen microcephalus. Next base: position 3,555,441 of record JAVJIX010000090.1, on the reverse strand, counting down.
AGAGATGAATTGCAGTTGTTACAATGGAAATGTGCCTTATTGGCCTGATCGACTCTCCTTGTGGTTCTGGTTCTGGTTGTAGGAGGTGGGGTACCAGCATGGAAAGACTCTATTTGACGTGTGGCAGAGAAGCGGAGTGATCAACAGCATGCTCAAAGACCGGCATCAAGAAGAATTTTACAAAACCAAAACTGGACACGTGAGTGCAGTGCAATCTAATCTGATCTATGTTAATTTGTCTCAGTCAAATGTGTTGGGACTAGGCTACCAACTTTAAAGGTGCACTATCTAACTTTTCTGGTAAGATTCCAGCACCTGGTTGTGTCCATGGAGAAATAGGGAGACTTGCTTATTACATAGATATAAGTGTTCTCAAAAAAACAATACCTTGAAAAATATGCATTCTGCTCTAATCACCCCACCTCTCCACAGATCAGACCTGTAAATTGGCATGGTGCGTGTCTCCATGGTAACAGATAAGTTTCATACTTGGAAAAATTCCAGGCAAAGCAACATCTCTTGGGTGACAGACCCTTCACACGAAAAGTTGCACCTTTAAAAGAATTTTCATGGTAGCTTTGAGTGAACTTGTGGTTAAAAATACTGTTTTTCATTTCATTTATGTATTTATTTTGGGCAAGTGAGCATTTTATGTCCTTTTACAATTGAACAGAGTATTATCTATAACATTAGTGCAATTATAACAGAAACAAAACAACAACAACAAAAATTGCCTAAAAAGGAGTGGGAAGAAGAAAACTTATTTAATCCCACCCCCTCTTTTAATTTAACATAATGAGGTTCCTTTTGCATTATTCAGACATTTTACATTTACTATCTGTGTGCATTTCAGGTGGTGACGTGTCCAAATGCCTCCTTCACTGACCTGGCAGAGATCGTGTCCAGAATTGAACCTGTGAAATGTGCTCTCGAAGAAGGTAAAAATAAACTTATATTTTGAGTTTTTACTGATTTATTTAATAGTAATAGTAATTTTTATTTTTGATGTCAAACATTTTTACCTCTACCAGTGATTGGAGCTGCTATTAATATTGGTCAGAATAAAGGCTATTTTTATTTGTTATTTTACTGTGTGTAACTAACTTCAACACTAATGGCTACTGTGTAAAGGTGCGCTGCGTAACTTTTCAGGTTGGGCGTCCGCAATATGGTCTTAAACTTATATAAGATGCAATAATTCAGTTATGGGTGTTTTTATTGCTCAAAATGCCTTTAAAATCATGCATTCTTAATGTGAGAGGGGTCACCGCTTTACAGATCTCACCTGTAAATTGGCCTGGTAACGGGGAGAGTTACACAATGCACCTTTAACACACATTTAACAGTGTCATGTTTCAATATGACAGCAGGTGTAGTCCTTGTGCCTTCTGCTGGTGTAATCAAACTGGAAATACTTGCTCTTCTTGTTATATACATTGATACTTTCCAGCTGATGTCATCCACTTTCCTTGGGGGGAGGATGGGGGTGACGCTAACTGAGGCACTGCTCTGAACTTCTGTTATTCTTTAAAGGGCCCATATCACACAATTTTCTAATCTATTCCGTAATGTTGTTTCCTCGTCAAAAACATACCTGAAGTTGTGTTTTGTTTCATTCACACATGTTTAACCATGCATATTCTTCTTTCAAACAGAAAACACTATTACACATTGTGATGTCATTTAGTAATGTAAAGTTATGGTGTTTTTAAACTCCATGCACCGTCACTAGAATAATTTGGATGATTTCAGTCCTGGAATCTCTACTGAGCTAAAGGCAAAAGGAAAACTACCGCTTAATGACATCACAAGGTGCAACAGAGCATTTTGACCTTAAGAGATGTAGACAGATGAATAATAAAGGGTTACTCAAACATGAAACAAAACACAACTCCAGGTATGTTTTTGATGAGGTAACAACATTCGGAAATGGTTTAAAGCTCACAAGAGTCAATTTTGTATAATATATAATCTGAGCTTTATTTACAAAATCTGACCATTAAGAAATCATTTAATTGGCGCAACAAGCCCAGCCCAGCTAAAATGTGTTTCTCTTTTTAGATAATGTAAAAACTTACCAGGCTGTGTTTGCGAATGTGTGCATTGTATCACCATGGTAACTGCTGAACATTCCTCCATAGAAATACAGTACATGCAGTAGCCCCCCCAGTGCGATTTCACTGCAAAGTATCAATATAGCAAAACAAAATATTATATAAAATAGTGACCTCAGTGAGTGAGTATCCCGTATACGCAGTATCCTGATTTCAGTATCCTGGATAAGAGAAACCAGGATACTCTCACTTGGCTTTTCTGATAGTATCCGGGATATTGTGGCATGTAATTAGTGTTGTACTGAGCATGCGTGAACTACAGATATGCTAGGAGCAGTTTTTTTTTTTCCTCAAAAAAATTACTCAAACTCCTACAGGACATTTTCAGTAATAATATTTTAAAATAAAGCAGTGTTCTGTTTAATACAACCACATTTTAAGACCAAGCTTACTTCTGTAGCAGTTTGTTTTGCTCTTGAACTAAAATGACGCTGTGGGATTCTTAAACTGTTAAAAATGCCTTTTACTGAATCTGTAACAGAGCTCCACAGTCTCATGTTCTTACTTGAATGTATGTCTTCTTTTTTGTTGTTAGAAACCTGTTAAAAAGCATTAAGTTAGCAAAGTTTGTACATGTTCAGCTCATTCCCGTATCTGTGCCATAGTTACCACAGCAGTCAGTCTAAATCTCCAGGATACTGTCATAACCAGGTTACTCGTGCACATGTAAAAGCACTCGCTGTTGCTGCTGTTTTAGGGGAGCTATCGGATGAGTACCAGACAGACTACGACGAGGAGACTGTGGAGAGCGCTCTGTCTGATTTCGAAGGTTTTCCAGCTGGCAGCGGGCACACGGAGGGAGAGGAGACCGGCGAAACTGTATGTAACAACTAAAAAACAACACAAAAACAAGAAGGTCCTAGGTTCAATTCCCAGACCATGCAGCATCTTATTTGTGTGGACTTTGCATTAGGGCTGTACAACATTAGAAAAATATGATACACAATAATTATTTACATTCGTGATAAGAATATTGTTAACATTTAATAGCGATGCATATGGAAAATTTGCGGATATCGGCTTCCAAATATCGGTTCAGTCGATATCCTAGTTTGACATATGACTATTTTCTAGTTGTAATTGGCCCAGAAAGTCTTTGTATTTATGCAAAGTTGTTCTGTGGTTACTTGAGAGTTTAATAACAGTTTTATAACACATTTGGATTAGTTTTGTCTTACATTATTTTTGTATAAAGAAATGAAATGCTATTTTCAGTTCCAGCACTGGTATTGGTTAATATCGCTAAGTGGTAGATACTTAAAGCTATGGTATTGAAATAAGTATCGGAACAGAAATGCATGCATCCCTAATGTTTATATATACTTTGACACGGTTATGTTAAGCTAAATTTGAGCTAAACTGCTTAATTTTTATTATTATTTATTTAATAGTCTCTAAAATAATCAAAACAGAAGCTTGGCTGCAGGTGCTGGGAGTTAGATAGTGAGGATCAGAGGCAGTCCTTTAAGGTTTAACTGGATTTCAGCACTGAACCTGGCAACCCAAATGAGAGACTCATGTGAATGTGAAATGTTTTAGCTATTAAGAATAAAGCAGCATTACAATTATCAGTAAAAACTATATTTGATTTCAACACATGTTTACTTTATGAAATTTTAAAGCAAAATTACTTTGTGTTTTTTTTTGGTTTTTTTTTTGTTTAATTGCATGTTTTATTAATTTTAAGTGAAATAAAATTGTGAATTGTCAGTATCAATGTTTATTATTATTATTTTTGTTTCTATTTTTCAGGATGAGGAGATCTACATTCGCCACAGATTAAAGAACACCAGCCAATCAGCTTTGCCATAGCCTCTTTGTATAGGCTTATATTTTTTCATTTGTGCTGCTTGACGTTTTGCCAACTTAACATGAATACTTTTAAGCAATAATGTTCAGTCTTTAAAGGGAATTTCAGTCAAGCCTTTATACAATATGAAAAAATTCTGGATTTTATTTTTATTTGCCAAAACTCTGTTACTAAATGCAGTGTCTCTTTTGAAGCTATATGGACAATTCTGACCACAAAACACTATTCATTCACTATTGGTTCATTTTTAATTTTAATTTTTCATAGGGTATTTTGCACACATTTCAGTTACAATAGACTTTTGACTGCACAGTATTATTATCCAATTTTTGGGAAAGGGAGTACACTTTGAACATTCGGATTGCATGTATGTCTGTGGCGAAATGTTCAGCAGTTATCACAGTGGCGCACATTAGCAAATAGCTTGATAATGTTTTTAGATTGTGTGAAAACCCAAAAATCGATTTTAAATTAGGCATTTTCAGGAGCCTGTGATCAAGCTTGTGACTGTAATATTATTTTGAGACAGACTTGTGTAACCGCACCAATGAGTTCACCTGTTGTAGTTCAGTTCTTTCTAATCAGATTCTGTGAAAACAAAACTCAGGTTAACGTCTCATTTGAGTATGAGCTTCAGACAGAGCAGTGCCTACAGTTAGCAGACACAACCATTCACTATATGGGCAGTTATTATGAAGTTATTGTTTTATTTTCAGTGTAAAATTCCACTTACATTATTTGACTAGTTTCAATATATTTTTGTCCTGTCGGAAATAGATCCTACTGTAATTTCCAAACTTCACTGAAGAAAAGGAAAACATGGGAACAGTTTAAATCAAAAATAAGTAAATACAACTTAGTCAAAATGTTTCAACTCAACATTAATATTTTAAATTTAAATCCTTAATTTATGTATAATTGTATTATTTGAAGTTTTGCCAAAACTTTGATGAAATTCTCATTCAAATATACTGTACTGTGATTTTTAAGAAAAATGCCAATCAAGTAATGCTGTATTCATTGTTTTTATTGTTTTTAATATCAGTGTGGTCCCAGAGTTGAAGAGAAGAGTTTATTTAGACGTCTATTTACCATCAGTACAGGACCCAACCCTCAAGACATTGTGATAGTGTTCTAGTCTAGTGCAGTCCAGTCTGCCTATGCTTCCATTGTAGGGAGTATTATACCTATGATGTAGGTTGAGATAACAAGGGCTCAGCTGGCAGATTGAATTTCATTAACATTTTTTTTTTTTTATGTTGTCACTTAATTTCAGCAGAAAATTTAAAGTTTATCTGAATTTTTTTACTGTATCTTTACAAATTATGTCCATGATGAGTAGGTGCTAAAAAAAAGCTATAACAACATGTCCATTTTTAAATATTTAAAACTAAATGTGATTGATGAAACTGTGACTGTAACGTTTGTTTTAAAATAAGTTTATGTGCGATTGTGCTAAAATAAATCAAAAACATGTCTCAAAATGATTGTGTGTTTTGTTTTGTTTGTGTTTGTTTGTGTGTTGTTTTTGCAAATGCGCCGCTGGTTCCTTGTTTTAGCGGTGCGCTGTGCCTGGCCCCACTTCTACGTGTGTAAGCGCGAAGGAGGAAAGGAGAGGCTTTTCAATGAAAAAAAAACACATTTTCACTGAAAATAAAATTAAACCACTGCTGTTTCAGAGGTCCAGAGGGTTGGGTAAAGGACTTCCGAGCCTAGAAACACTCGCACGTGCCTCCAGGCAAATAAAAAAACGCATTTCGCATTGCGTAGCTCCTCCGCAGTCCAAATTCTCTGGGCGTGATTTCCAGAGACGGGGTGGAGATCCAGACGGTGGTGGAACTGAATTTGCATTTCTTTTTTCGATCTGACGTCAATAAGGTGCCTTGTCCAGAATCGCCCATTTGAGCTGTGTTTTTTTTCAAACGCAGAAAAGGATCGCAAATTCTCAGTTTAGACATTTCGCAACTTTTAGCCATTGGGGGGCCCTAAACAGGGTAGGGGAGCTCACATTAACATTCAAAAACCTCAGAAAGTGAAAATTTCATGCCATGGGACCTTTAAGCCCAAGAAATTTTGACTATGCGCAGCAATGAGAGATTAGCTAAATAGTGTACTCAAGTCCTAATTGTAGATTAATTACAGAAGTAAAATAAGATATAAGTTCATGACTTATAAATAAATTCATATTTCTGTATGTAAACTCAAATGATGGTGAATTAGCAATAAGACAATAATAAACATAATGCACCTGTTATAGTGAGATTATTTTTAAAGTCGCATAGGGGCGAAAAAATCGGATTTGGGTCACTTCAGGCTGCAGTGTGAACGTAGCCCAAGATATGTGGTCCTAAAACTGATACATATCCGATCTTTTGGCATGCGACTTCAGTCTGAACAGCCAGGTCGCATTCATCCGACCTGGGCGTGTTTCCTCCATTGAGAGTGGTACAAGTAGGCGCTCACAAATGTACACAAATGTTCTCGTCATGCGAAAATAGCATATGAACTCAGTGTCAGTGACAGGCATGAAAACAGGTCAGGGGTGAAAAAGGTGAGAAGGGTGTCCCCTTGAGTTATTCACAGATTCTGAAAGTGTAGATTCTAAGCTTTCCAACAATGCCTTACACTTGGAAATCTGAGAACATCTGAAGAATTCAATAATACACAGGATAATATGTTATCACACACGTACACACACACGCACACACACTCTGGACACACACACACACACCTTAGTCCTGGTTCAAACCTGGTTTAGTCCTGGTTTAGTCCTGGTTTAGACCTGGTTTAGTCTTGGTTTAGTCCTGGTTTAGTCCCGGTTTAGTCCTGGTTTAGACCTGGTTTAGTCCTGATTTAGTCCCGGTTTAGACCTGGTTTAGTCCCAGTTTAGTCCCAGTTTAGTCCCGGTTTTAGTCCTGTACACACACGCTGACACAAGGCCCCTGCTGTTAGCTAATATGTCCTTTTGATGCCGAAATAATATGATAATATGACTCACCCCATAAGAACGGGTCAGCTCCGTTGTAACAGTTTGCCTTGTTGTCTGATAGTTTGCGTATCCACGTGTATACATGTATCGCTTATATCCACCGACTTTAATTATCCGGAGCTCCAGAGAAACTGACATATCCTGAACGTATCGGCGAATTTCGCCGAAAGGTGAGGGATTTTCATGCCTGCAGGGAAGCTCCGAAGCATGTAGCAATCCCACCACTTTTGTCTGCGACTCCGCACCAACAGGTTCATTTCTACGGATGTTGCTGCCCCTGCCCCACAAAACGCTGTGGCCAAAAACTTTGTCCTTCTCCGTCTCCTCCTTCAAACAAATAAACTGTACATGTTTTGGCTCCGACAGCAACTTTAGGTGACTTCCGTAAACACTGAGCACGCTCAATGCATGTGACGTCATTGTGTCCCCCAATGTGCATGTGGGACACTTTTGGGGTGTTTAAAGTTCACACTATAACAAGTAATGGGACATACCTTATCCTTCAACCAACAAATGAATTATTGGTACACAAAATGCTCTCATCTCTCTCGAATACCAAAGCTAAGGATGTTCATGGACTCGACACAGTGTTTCTTAAAACTTCTTAAACACTTCCAATTACCACAATAGTTAATAGTTCCCTTGATGAATGTACCTTTCCCACTGTACTAAAACCTGCTACTGTATCTCCAATTTACAAATCAGGAGATGAACAAGCCATGACTAATTACAGACCAATAAGTATACTTCCTGTTTTTTTCAAAAGTTATACAAAAAGTGGTGGCTGAACAGTTAAAAACACACCTTGAAAAAAATGAGGCCCTGCTGAATCCTATGTAGTTCGGCTTCAGAATTCATCATTCCACTGAAACAGCATGTTGTTATTTTATGGAATTAGTCAAATCAAGCCTTGATACAGGAAAGGTGGCAGGTGTTGTGTTTTTAGACCTGCGCAAGGCATTTGACAGTTAACCATATGGTATTATTATCAAAATTGAGCCAATATAAACTGTCTATGGATACTCTAACCTGGATCAAATCTTATTTAGCTGGGCGCTCGCAGCATGTAAATGATAAAGTGTCTCAGTTGAAAGAGTGTACGCTGGGAGTGCCACAAGGATCAATCCTTGGGCCACTGTTTGTTCAGCTATTAATGACCTCCCATCCGTGTATGGTGACATTGGCGTTCAGATGTATGCTGATGACACCATCATCTACACGGATGGGAAGGACCATGAACAAGTGGCGGTTAAATTATCAATAGCAATGCAAAATGTTGCAAAATGGTTGAATGATTCCTGTCTAACACTAAATGTTGGTAAAACGGCAACAATGATTTTCTCAACAAAACAAAATAAAAAATGTACCCCCTAGTGACAGTAAATGGAGAAATTATCAAAAATGTTGAAGAATTTAGATATCTGGGAGTAATTTTAGATAACAGACTAAGTTTTAAGAAACATGTCAAAAAGGTTTGTCAAACAGTAAAATATAATCTGTCCACTTTTAAATCTATACGAAACTCCTTAACAAAACAAGGAGCAAAAACCTATTTAAATGCGATTAACCTACCTCACTTAATGTTTGGTATTTCCTGTTGGTCACAAGACAATCAAACTACGATAAAACCTCTAAAATCTCAAGCTATTAGGATCCTAGATAAGAAACCGTGTCACTATCACCACTATCAAATATTAGCAAAACATAAAATGCTCAGTTTTGAATATATGATCAAATCAGCCAATCTTAGATTACTATTCAAGATCATTAATAATGTGGCACCTCCACCACTGAAAAAGTTTGTCAAATTAACATCTGACCAAATGGTCCGGACCACCAGGTCAACGGTCAGTGGCCAATGTACAATTACCTGTCGAATAAGCTCAGAAGCAGAGCAACCAAGAAAACAAATTTCTACCTTTTACCTGAGGATGAGGCTCCTTAAGGACCACTAAAATTACCCCCCTCTAAAACCCTTCACACTCTCGAGGTTGGTGGTACCCCTCTACTAAGAGTTTAGGCTAGGTGAAGTGGAAAAGACTTACCAGGCTTGAAGCGGCGATCATTAAAGGTGTCCTCTTGAAATGAAACTTTTTCAAAGAAATGGGCTCTCAGTAGTGTTTGCTTTTATATGCTTTGTACTTTATTCGTAATCAGTTACTGTCTAGGAACTTTTACAATTGATTATCTACGTATGGCATACACTGCTTATAAAAGGCCCATACATATGACACCGAATGACAGGGAACCATCTAAAAACTATATGCCTGCATACAGCCACTGTGTAGAATACCTTCGTACCTAGCCAAGCAAATGCAGTTGCACATGCTATGCCTGCTTAACATCTCTTACGTCTGTGCTACCACAGTCGGTACTACCTTAGCGGTTCAGCAGTGCGGATAGAGTCATGTTGTCGTAACCCAGTCATTCAGTGGATCATATGCTAAGCCACTTACCTTAGTACAGCGTAAAACACACGATCTACTAAGAGTCAGTGTGAGTGGAGTACATGCATCAGCAAACTGAGACAAGACCCGAAAAGCAACCAAAAAACACGGCTTATATACCCTTCAGAGGGGAGTTTCCCATGGGTCCTCCCCCCTTACATCATTTTAGACTATCATCATTTTGATGTGACCAAAAGTTTATTTATAGATATATGGCATGTATTTATTTATTGTTATTTATTTAAAGAATAGTATATTATACTGTGCTATATTATGTGCAATACGAAATTCATTCAAGCAATATTACCTCCTGTGAAATACTCCTTAATACTCCTTACTCCTTAAATACCCTATAGTCTCTTAGGTTAATTTCCACTCTATTTTTGTTTATACAATTATTAAAAACAGTAACTGCAGTAGCTCAGTTGGTAGAGCCTTGTCTAGTGATCCACGGATTGGTGGTTCGAATCCCGCTTTTGATGGGTTGACCGCGTGTTATCCCAGCTCCCACAGATGAGCGCTGCCGTTGTGTCCTTGGGCAAGACACTTAACCCCACCTCGCCCCCAGTGTCTGCGGACACTGGTAGCCCCCATGGCAGAAGATACATCAAGGCCCGTTGTGACGTGAGCTGTCCTCCCGTGGACCCACCACCTGTGGGAGGATTCATGGGGGCTGGTGCATTGTGTTCTGGGCAGCAGAACACTGCTTGGACTGCTGCCCCCGTGACCCAGAAAATGGAAAAGCGGAAGAAGATGAATGAATTATTAAAATTATATTGGTTACTTTGCTATGCTTCCTGACTATTTTGGTGAGTCAACGGTTCTTCTTGATCCTAAGTATTTCATTGCATTATTGTTGGTCTTTTTTTATTTTACGTTGTATAATACATTGTATAATACGTGCAGTACAAAATCGACATGCTCTCTCTCTCTCTCTATATATATATATATATATATATATATATATAATATATATATTATATATATATATATATATATATATATATATATATATATATATATATATATATATATATATATATATAATATATATAATATATATATAATATATATATAATATATATATAATATATATATATATATATATATATATATATATATATATATATATATATATATATATATATATATACACACACTATGCTATATACTATGCAATATTATGTGCAAAATTCATTTGAGCAGTATTACCTCCTGTGAAATACTCCTTAAATACCTGCACCTTGGTATTTCATTACATATTTTATTACACTGCTTTGCCATGCTATTAGTACTTCCTGACTATAAGTCAATTTTGTAGTTGTTGTGTCACGGTGATAGTCATGATGGGGGAGGGCTTAGCGTAACGTCATGCAAATTAGGCAAGGAGGGCTGAAGAGACCAAACTTTGAGAGGCTGTTTCTGGAATTTCTGGGATCTGCTATGGCTGCTTTCAAATAGAGATAACTTTTTAAAATATCGTCAGATTTTCACATGTCAGACATCATTGGAAAGCTTAGAAGCTGTACTTTACAGAATCTGTGAATAACTCAAAATGCCTCCGCGACGACTTGGTATTGGTTTTCCTGGGGTTGGACACATATTATCAAACAATAAAATTAACACTCTAAATCTGTTGTTTTCGAAACCAACCATTGTTCAAGGCCACTCACTAGCTCCTACTCCCCAAACTCTGGCCTTCTACAACGCCATGTTCTACTACACACACACACACACACACTCTTTATATGAGTAAAAATGAAATCATAAGTAGAATACACAAGTAAATTGATAAAAATTATAAATGATATATGATAAATATGATTAATAATAATAATATGATAAACATCAAATCATAATGAAAATGGTAACATGAGAAATGATAACATGTTAAAACATCAAATCATAATGAAAACATTACTCAAAATCACAAGCTAGAAGCAATAAAACATTAAAGGGTGAAACATCTTTTTATAACTTTTTTATATTTTGTACCCTTATTGAATATATTTGCACTTTTACAGGTTAACATTAGAAAATGTATCTTTATTATTCTTAACATTCATATATTAAACAATAAGTCCCTTTAACTGTATCAGTGTGGGGGCACGTTTACGCACTCTGTCGCCCTCTGGTGGTAAGGGCGAGAATCTTCAACAATACCAAAACGTAAAACATCACTGGGACAATCTGCATTTTCTGTTAAAACAATCTCAGAATGGAACAAACTTTCCACTGAGCGAAAACTGCAAAGACTTCAAAGAATTTAGTGCAGGACTCAATCGACATTTCTTAAGAATACAAACTTGTCAGCATTAAGACAAAGCTGAGAAGGGGCTGGGAAGGTGAATCCATTTTAACTAATGTAAATAATGTACTTTTGATGAAATGTTTATGAAATGGATTATTTTATGCTGTGTTTAATGTTTTGTCATGTTGTGTGTCTCAGGGACTGCAGATGGAAATTCGCTTAAAGAGCTATAGTCTGATACAAAGCATCTCTTCATTGACTGTGATTAATGAAGAGATGCTTTGTAATCTCTTCATTGACTGTCAAATAAATTAAATAAATTAATGAAACATACAAGTCGCATTTAATTTGAAATGTGAACAACCTGGCAAAAAAATTGGATTTCATAAAAAAAAAAAAAAATGGAATTGAGCATTAAGACAGTAGACGGGCAAATGGGTCTGTTGTCCTAGGCCCCAGAGTTTTAGGGGCCCAGAATTGGACCAGCTTCCTATTAATTTTAGAGGGGGGCCCATGTGAGTCTTGCTCCAGGCCCCCAAATTTCTGTCGAGAGACCTGCGTTTGATAATAAATGGTAATCTGGCATATTCCCTCCTCCAGAAATGTTTATAGTTTTTTACTAAAACTCATTATAAATTGTGTATTTGTATAAATATGGTGAAAATGTTTATTTGTTAATAAGAAAACTCAACTTCCTTCAACTGAAAAAACAAAAAAAATCTATTTATTCCTCCATTACACTGGATTCATGTTCTCCTTCACTACATCTAAAAAAAATGTATTCTTTTTCTTGGCCTCTTGTTTCAATTCCAGCATCTTTCCATTCGTATGGTTTTCAGATTCTAAATTGTAATGTCATCCTCACGTCGTTCTTGTGTACTTGTGGTGTACTTTCTATGGCAGAATATGCAGCAGTTACTATGGTGACATTCGCAAATGCTGCCAAATAAGTTTTTAGATGGTCTGAAAAGTTAAGAATAAATATAAAATTTACTTAAACAACATTTAAACAACACATTTTCAGGAGGTGGGATTATTATGAGAGTGACTAGCTGAAAAACTGTTGGCTATCAGTGACTGTAATTTTATTTGGAAGGGACATGCTTGACAGTAAATCTTCTTGTAGAAACAGCTTCAGACAGAGCAGTGCCTACAGTTACCACCACATCCCCAGGGAATATTGATAACACCAGCTGCAAAGTATCAGTTGATAGAACTTTGCCATGAAATATTCTTACGGGCCAAAAGGTAAAAATTCACAAATATCCTGCCTTTTTTTTTTTTTTTTTTACAGAATTTATCTATATATTTCTATTTTGAACAAAAAATACATGTTTAAATACAGAAAAATCTTTATTTAAGAATAAATCCTGCATTAATATCTTAAGACAAAAACAAATAAACTAAAAAAAAGAAAATACTAGGATTCCATTACATTTTAAAATAATTTTGTTCTGTTCAAAACCATCACACAAAGATGGAAACAGGTACATTTTTGCAATTAAAAAAAAATCCAAAAAACTATACACAGCAGAATATTCTTTTTTTAATTGCAAACTCAACAGCCCTGACACCACATACACAATAGAGCTCAACAGTGCCTTTCATTTCCCCCAGTCACTAGTTGTTTTTTTTTAATTTTCAAAAAGTCAGTGGATTTTTGTTTGTTTTTAATTACAGAAAAAGAAGTGCAAACCCATTGTTGAGCTCAGTTATCACAAATTACCAATAGATATGAAAGACCAAAACAAAACAAAAAAAACTGTTATTAATCTGTATAAACAAAATGTGTGGCATTTACAGTTAAAGAAGGTGTCTACGGAACAAACTACTATCACTGAAAGGAGAACTTGGTAATGTCATTTGTTGATTTGGAGACCCTGACAAAAACATTACAAGTATGAGTGTCACGAATCCGGTAGAGTGAACATTAGCCAAACAAACTAGCAATGGCTTTTTAACTTGTTTTTCGACATGGAAGAGCAACCAAAAACGCAGAAAGGAATCATACAGGAGTCACCTGTACTTTTTTATATAGTGCTTAAAAGTTTTTCCTATAAAGCATTTTATGGAAGTGCTCGTTAGCATACTAGTTGTTGTTAGGATTACTGTGACGGCAAGACTCTGCGCTGAAAGTTCTCTAAAAGTTGTGAAAAGCTCTTGTAAACTCAGGATGGTTAGAATGCATAAGGTAAGTAAGGACTTTTTCACGTTTTTAAGACAGTAAAAATGTGCTGGCCCTGATTTTTCCAAACAGCAGAATGACAAGAAAAGTTCCAGAGGTCGGCTTTAATATCAGGCATTTTTACTCATATTTTTACGCATATTGAATTTACATGGACTTGAGAAGCAGGAAGTCCTCACATACTCCTGCTAACCACGCATTTGAGGATTTTCAAAACAGCACAAGATGTTTTGAGAACAGCTACTTTTAATTTATGCTAACATCAAGGGATCTAATCAGTTTTTTATGTGTAAAACTTTGCAATTAGTACACAAAATTTGCAGTAGCAGTCGAGGGCACTATTTTAAAGAAAATTCAAGCTATTCTATAAGCATTAAAATTGATTGACAGTATATATGAGACTGGAAGGACATCTGACTTAAAAAAAAAAAAACATGCTGTGATGACAGTTTAAGCTCGTGTTTACTGCTTCCACTTGTGGGTGTGCCAATTTTAAAGTTGCATTGTGTAACTTTTCTAGTGGAGGGTCCATCAAATGCTTTTCTTCCATGAAGATGTTATTGCTTTGCCTAGAATATTTCACAGTATGGCATTAAACCTTTCTATCTTCATGGAGCCCAAACTAGACCGTAGAAAATAGAAGTTACAGGTCAGATCTGTGGAGAGGCAACCCCACTCACATTCTGACTATGAGCGGGAAAAGTATTTTTGAGCAATAAAAACACCTGTAATTGAATAAATATAAGGTAGATCCGTTTCCTGTCATACTGTGGAACGTTCCAGGCAGAGCAGTAAGGTGTCCATAGAAACAAGCAGGTGACGGATTCCCAAACCAAAAAAGTTACATCTTTAACTAGGGATAATTTACTATGGCACAAAACTGAATCTTTTTTTTTAAATGTTACTGAAAGCTCAAAACTGGTGATAGATAATCGCACCATCTATATTGCCTTGCCTCTGAAGTAAACAGGTATAAAAATTGAACATTGAATATATATATATATAAATCAAACAATTTATTTTATGTATATTTAAACACTTGGTTGGTTGATTCAGTAACTAATATTGCCTTCACAACAAGGCATATATAAAAAAGTATGAGTTTGATTCTGGTCACTGATTGCTTAAAGGTCCACTGTGTAACTTTTCCATAAAGATGTCATGGCTTTGCCTTGACATTTCACAGTATTGCATTCAACCTTAATCTCCATGGAGAGAAGCTGTTGCCACTACCAGGCAATGTTACAGGTCAAATTTGTGGAGAGGCCTCTCCCAGAGAATGTATGTTTTTCAATATATTTTTAGCAATAAAACACCTGAAATTGAATAAGTTAGAGGTAGATCATTTAAATTCCATACTGTGGAATATTCAAGGCAACGTAATACAATCTCCACGGAGCTAAGCAGGTAGCCGACCCCTACTATAAAAGTTACATAATGCTCCTTTTAAAGAGATAAATCTAAACTCCACCCAAAACCACATTTAAAATAGAGCTGCTGAACTGGGCAGAACCTGGAGGACTGAAGAAGAGTGAGAGATGAGAAGGGTAGGGGTATAAGAAACAGTGTGATTGGTCGAACAGGTATCCACACATACTCCGCCCCTGCAGCCAGATGTTTGTAATGAGATTGGGGCAGTCTTACATGATGTCACCAACTAATTGAAATGACAGAGGCCACTGAAAGCAGCACAAACTTGGATTTAGATGTTTTTGACCATAAAAGCTGTAAATTTACCGAGCTTGCACCAAGTAGATAATGCTAGATAATGCTATTCAAGCACCCTATGCACAGTTTAGTAGATTTTGTGTTAAGTTCCACTTTAAAATTCTTGTCTCCATGGTGATGTTTTTGTTTTGTCTGGAATGTTTCTGTTTTTGTTTTGTCTGGAATGTTTCACAGTACGGTATTAAAACATTTCTATCTCTATGGAGAGTAAACCAAACCAAAAAAAAAGTTACAGATCTGTGAAGAAGCGACCCAATTCACTGTCAGAATGCCTGTTTTTCTAGGTATTTTTGAGCTCTAAAACCACCTGTAATTGAATAAATGTAAGGTAGAGCTGTTTAATGACATACAGTGGAGCATTACAGGCAGAGCAAAGACATATCCACAGAAACAAGGTGATGGACCAACCAAAAAGTTACATCATGCAGCTTTAAAATGGGGTACAGTAAAATTCCTACTGGTTCATTAATTAGACATTTTGGGAGACCTCTAGTTTTACGTATTTGGTTTTGTAACCTTATACCCTGATTAAGGCAGCTTATTAGAAAAATATTTACTTTACCACAAAAACTTTACCCATCAAAAGGTGGTTGATTAAAAAAAAGAAAAGAAAAATCCACTAAAAATCACTTCATGTGATTTAAAGGTGCATTGTGTAACTTTTCTGGTAGGGGGTCTCTCAAATGCTTTTCTCCATGGAGATGTTATTGGTTTGTCTGAAAAGTCACAGAGTATGGTATTAAACTTTTCAATCTTCATAGAGGCAAAACAACACCAAGTTACAGGTCAGATCTGTGGAGAGGCAGCCCTGCTCACAGTCAGAATAACCATTTTTCTTAGTATTCTTGAGCTCTAAATCCACCTTTTATTGAATAAATGTAAAGTAGAGCTGTTTCATACCATACTGTGGAACATTTCAGGCAGGGCAATAACATATCCCATAGAAACAACCAGGTGAAGGACCCCAAGTTACACAATGCACCTTTAAGTTATAATTTCAATGTTTAAAATGCCCAGCCAAGAGATGACAACATAAATTTGATAGATTTGTAAGGGGAATTTGTTTTAATTAATGACACAATCAGTAATTAATTTTCTGTATAAAATCTGCAATGGTTAAATTAATAAAAACATCACAAAAATCATTGACAGTCCTTTCCCGTATTGACAACTGAGTCCACATGGCTACAGTAATTATTTTTCATTTTGTTTTTAAGACTAACCCATAGACAAAACACATTGACCAGTAACTCAAAACTCAATCTCAAATAGCAGCAAAACAACAAACTGTTTACATTAAGACTGAACATTTATTAATAAAAAAAAAATAAAAATAAAAAAAACAAATCCCACCACATCAATTATAGTAAATGAATAGTAAATGAAGTCTATACTTCAGTATGGTAAGGAATAAAAAACATACCGAAATGTTTTGTGATGTCTACAATGGGGACTGGTACTGGCCTCTTACTGCCATCTCTTATGCTGGTGATAAAACAATATTATAAGATACTGATCTGCTGTCATTTACAGAAATTTGGGTCAACTTTGAAATATTGGTATTATTTTGTCACCCTTTTTAACAATATAATGTAAAGCTTCTCTTGAGCAGTAAAGATTTGTGGCAGACTAGCGCCCTCCATTGACCTGGCATCAAAATGCAATTCATTTGAAAAATTAAACTGAAATTTGTGCCGTTTTGATCCGAGCTTTCATTAACAATAAAATAATAATAATTTGAAAAAATAAAATAAAATAAGGAGGAAAAAGAGACAACATTTTCTCTGATTAGCTTTCCGATCTCTTCAATAAGGTTGTGTTTTCCTAACCTGGGAAATCCCAGGCTGCTTTTGTTCGTTCCGATCTGAAAGACAGCCTGGCAACTATGGCAAGCGAGCTCTCCCGATTCTGGGAGCCAATCAGAGAGCGGGGAGGGGTGGAAAGACGGTGACCCGTACTACCTGACAAACAGAAACTTGTAGTTTGAACTGACAACTGACATGATTGGCTATGGGCTACGTATACGCCAAATGATAGACATTCATAACGTCCAATAAATGGCCGTTGGCGATCGTAAACCACACCTCCGGTACGAGATATTTCGAAGGTGGCTCCCAGACCATATATCACTTGTGATATAGTCAGGTGTAAACCAGGCAAGTGTTTTCCTGGGATCCACAATTCACACTCCAATGTTGAGTGATGTGAGTCACCAGTGAATCTTCTATTTTCAGATGGGTGCGATTGACAGGTGGATTAGCCAATCAGGGACACACATGGTCCTTCTGAATCAGAACAAATCTGGCTGCTTATGAGGAAAAAACTGAAGAAAAAAAATCCCAGAGACTGAACAACATCGTAGACTTCGCCAGAATCAATGAGCAAAGCTCATAACTCTGTTAATCTGAGGTGAGAAAAATGCTGTTTTATTTGTGAATGATGGGTGACCAATGTCCTCCGGCTTCACATGCGTCAAGATGATCATGTTCGCCTCTGCCTCAAGCTGCAAAAGAGGGAGAGGTGACCTCTTTGGATAAAAATTACAGGGCGATATCATCCTGGACTTCCCAGGCAAAGATAGGGTCAGAAAGCAGCATAAACTTTTGTATTATTACGCCCTCTACTGGTCAAACAAAAGATAAGATTTTTACCACTAACATTTTAATGCCAGGTCCCTGAAGAGTTAAGTCATTTTGGAAACTCTTTTGCACTACATTTAGCAGCTCCACTATTGTGCCTTTTACATTTTCGCAGTCTTGTCGTTTCACTCCATTTGATTCAATGTAAGTAGACCTACATTCATATCAAAACAATATTTGTAGTTTGTTACAGAGTTTGAGTGCCCAGTATTCCAGGTGCAGGGGTTCTCTGGTTCCTCTGGCATGTGCGCAGAGGGGCAACGCCCGTGTAGGTGCCCGGTACTGAGGGCAGCAGGTGCTGGTGGTAGGGAGTCTTTAGAGGGCCAAAAACCTGGTGGTGTTGAGCAGGAGCGGGTTGAGGTCCTCGGCGTGGACGGCGCGGTGCAGAGACGGCTCCGACCGACTGCGCTCGATCTTTGGCAGCATGTCTTGCACCTGCTCTATGGCGACCAGGATCTGCAAAGAATACACACCAGAAACCATGAACCAAAGGAGCACTGTGTAACTATTCTGGTGGAGGGCCTGTCAAATTCTTTTCTCCATGGAGAGGTTATTCCTTTGTTTGGATATAATATTATTATTAAACCTTTCCATCAAGCAGGTGACAGACCCCAACCAAAAAGTTACATAGTGCATCTTTAATCAACCAATCCATTTATGTATCTAATTAACATATTTGTCATTAAAAAGATATGTTTATACAGATTCTACTTCAATCTCTTTGCACAATGGAGTGTGGGTATAAGTTCCACATTTGTACTGTATTTTTACAGCACAATTAAAGGCAAATTGCAATAATGTTTGTGATGCTAATTTTTCATTCATTCATTTTCTTCCCCTTTTCCATTTTCTGGGTTGCGGGGGCAGCAGTCCAAGCAGTGTTCTGCTGCCCAGAACACAATGCACCAGCCCCCATGAATCCTTCCGCGGGTGGTGGGTCCATAGGAGGACGGCTCACGTCACAACGGGCCTTGATGTATCTTCTGCCAATGTCCACAGACACTGGGGGCGCGGTGGGGTTCAGTGTCTTGCCCAAAGACACAACGGCAGCGCTCATCTGTGGGAGCTGGGATCATATGCGGTCAACCCGTCAAGAGCGGGATTCGAACCGCCAACCCCTGGATCACGAGGCATATGCTCTACCAACTGAGCTACTGCCGCCTCATGCTAATGTTTTTTTTTTTAATACAAAGTAACACTATAAGGTGCTGTTGATGAGACACAATACCAACATGTTTATATAAAATACACTGAAACTCCAAATTTTAAAAACAAGTTGTGGAAAAATAATTTCTCATACTATTTTTCACACTATACTCACACTATACTATACTTTAAGCACAGTATGAAAAGATCATAAATAAAACATTACACATTACAAATCCGCAGGTGGAGCCAAACAAAATAAGAGATATTCCCAAACCTGTGGAAAGAGTGGCCTCTCATCTCGTTTGAACTTGAGACAGTCTGAGATCAGCCTCTTCATGGACTTTGGAGATGTACTGTACAGTTTACTAAGATCTGGGGACACGAAGCCCCTGCCGACCATAAAGATGATCTGAAACCAAATAAAACAAATCAGTCTGTGTCAAAGCGTGGCTAATTATCAGGATTAATAACCATTATTACTAAGTGCAATGCTATTGGATTTCAAATGTTTTTAACATCTAGTTCAAATGATTAAAAAATAAATAAATAAAAAAAATCTACAAACATTTGAGATTAAGATATAAACTGAATATAATCACATTATGTATGGAAGCCCATTTCTGACTTTTGAAACTTGTAATTATGACATTCAAACTTATGACTTCCAGTGGGGCTTTTTTTTTTTTCAACGGACATGGGCTCCATACATATGATCATTTAATAATTAGTATATACTGACCAAATAATGCATGCAGCATTTGTGAAATAATCCGAATTATATGAAAAAAAAAAGTTTTTATTTACATTTTTTTCATCAGATGTTCTTTTTGTTTGTTTGTTTTGTCAGTGTTAATACAGTGAGAGTCTTACAAAAATCAAAATCCAAGAAGGCGACTTAAATTTTTTGTTGAATTTTTCATTTTGTTTGTTTGCTTA
Source organism: Paratrypauchen microcephalus (assembly GCA_036785185.1). Lineage (NCBI taxonomy): Eukaryota > Metazoa > Chordata > Actinopteri > Gobiiformes > Gobiidae > Paratrypauchen > Paratrypauchen microcephalus. Next base: position 3,535,193 of record JAVJIX010000090.1, on the reverse strand, counting down.
AGTGTAACTTTTGAATCTATATGTAATCTGTCCATGCTGCCATTTCGGTGGGCACTGTACATGTGTGAGAAGCTGTGGATGCTGATACCTGGTCTCTGTTGTTGATGTTGGAATAAGGCAGTGTTCCTGACATGAGCTCGAACAACACCACTCCATATCCGTAAACATCTGACTGGAATGTGTAGGGGTTTGGGTCCTGCATCCGGATCACCTCAGGAGCCTAAACCCAAAATGGAGGAGAGGGGAGATATAAGACCTACCATGCCGGGAATTGCTGGAATTGTGTCAAAATGCCCTTTCCAATTACTAATAATCATCATTACAGATGGATTTAAAGGTGCACCATGAAACTTTTTGGTTGGGGGTCCGTCACCTGCTTTTTTCTATGGATATGTCACTGCTCTGCTTAGAATGTTCCACAGTATTAAACAGATCTACCTTACCTGTATTCAATTACACATGGATTTATAGCTCAAAAATACCTAGAAAAACAGGCATTCTGACTGTGAGCGGGTCGCCTCTCCACAGATCTGACCTGTAACTTGGTCTGGTTTGGTCTCCATGAAGATTGAAAGGTTTAATGCCATACTGTGACACATTCCAGATAAATCTCCTTGAAGAAAAGCATTTGACAGACCCTCCACCAGAAAAGTTACACAATGCACCTTTAACCATTACAGCTAATGAGTGTGATCCAACCAATTTCTTTATGGTTTTTCACACCTATGCAGGTTTTGACAAGGAAAATCACAAAAAACAGGAAGAAAGATAGGACACAGGAATAAGAGATGTGGCACAGGAATCTCACCATCCACAGAATGGAGCCGCTGGGTTGCTCCACCTGCTGTGAGCCACTCCACCGAGACTTGACTGTGGCCAAACCAAAGTCCCCAATCTTCACTGTCCAGCCCTCGTGCAGGAAAATATCTGCTCACAGCTCAGGAGAATTACCATAGTTTACAAATCCCAATGACTTCTCATTATCGGTTTAACCAATACTGTAAATGCTAAAAACAGAAATGCATAAAAGTAGATTGAAAAAAGGTTGGTTTTATAACATCTTCACAGAGCCGACTCTCAACCAAAAAAGTGACATAGACCTAGTTCAGGTCAGATTCCGGGCTGGTGTTTGGTTTTCCACTAAACAAGAGGTAATATCTGTTAACTGCTAGCTGGTAAACTATGTGTTGCTAGTTAACATTCATTTAGTTTTTTTCTTCTAATTGCTCCTTAGTTTTTGCAGTATTTCAACTAAGACTGGCTTTGTTTTGCCCTCTTCATTATTTACTTTTAGAAAGTGGACACTATTAATATTATGTAAATTTCATGTTCTCCAGAAGAATGGTTTTCATTTCTAGCACAGCTCTTAACTGCTGCCGAGGTAGGACCAGTTTTCAGAACCAGGAGCAGCATTTTTTAAGTGGAAAACTGCAGAAATGGTTCTGAAATAGGGACCAGCTGAGAACTGGCACCAGCATCAGCCAGGTGGAAAAGGCCTGGTAAAAACACACCTTTATCAATACATTCCAGATTGACTTAACCTCATCTTTGTGCAAAAGTTAAATCGATCTTTTGCCAAGTCATAAAAATAACCAGACATGGGGACTTGAGACTTAGTGACTTGGACTCGAGTCGACTCGAGTCGCTGTTTTTATGACTTGTGACTTGACTCGACAAAAAATGAAATACTTGAGACTTGACTCGGACTTGGAAGTCTAGGACTCGGGACTTGACTTGACTTGAGACACGATGACTTGAATGACTTGCGTGTTCACATAATGTTTTCGTGCTCATTCAACGGCACTGCCATGTCCTGGGACGCAACGCGTGCACCACGTGCACCACCACCGGCACGAGGCCGCGCGTACACCGGGGCTGCGAGCACGAAAACGATCCGCGGCGCCCGGACCGCGTACTCTCAGCCCCAGCCACAAACCAGCCGCACGAAATCAGCAAAGAGTGGCCCATGGTGGTTTAATCCCGGTTTAGTCCAGGTCTAGACCTGGTCCAGTCCTGGTTTCGTCCCCTCAGATGTGAGAGTTGCGCTGTGTTAGCGCTTGTGGTGGAGGGCTATGTGGCGTTAATGTACTGTCTCTTGGCGTTGCTCAGATCAGTTGTTGGCTTGGTTTTGTGGTATGCAGGAGATCACTTGACCGAGGGTCTACGTTCAAATAATAATAATAAACAAAACTCTCATCACTTTTTACTCTTAGTCAGTCTCTTACAAAGGTGTAGTCTAAATACACGAGCTCTCGAGGAGCGCGCCTGACCCATTACGCACGCGAGGAGTGGTGTGTGTGTGTGTGTGAGTGAGAGGAGAAATGTAACAAAGTTTAATATTAATAAGCTATTTGTTTTAGCTATTATTTGTTTCCTCACAAAAAGGGAATGACTTATGGATATACTGTGTGAGTGTGAGTGACAGAAAGTGTGTGAGAGAGAAATGTGCAAAGAAAAGAGCAAAGAAATGTGACAGTTTAATTTACTGTAAGTTAGTATTTGTTTTAGCTGTTATTGTTACTTTGTAGAAGGATAGCTACTTGTGGATATTCTGTGTGTGTGTGTGTGTGTGTGTGTGTGTGTGTGTGTGTGTGTGTGCGTGTGTGTGTTAGAAAGTGTGTGTGGGACAGAGTGAGTTAGGGAGTGTAACAAAGTTTAATACAAGTTTGTTTTAGCTGTTATTGGTTTCAACTCAATGCTGAAACAATGTTGAAAACATGTGAAACAGTTTGGTTTTTGATGTACAGATCACTTTTACCAATAAATAACCAATAATTACATTATCACTGTTTTGTTTGAGTCTACGATGTATTTTACTGAACATGAGTATTTACAATACAAATATTTTATAACAGGTTGGACACATTAGCCAGTGATGATTACTTACACTTTCTTATATATTGCCTTTCACTTTATTAAGATCAGATTCTGCAGCTAAAATTACAACAATACGCCAACGGTGACTTGACTTGGACTTGACTTGACCTATTACAGGACTTGACTTGACTTGACTTGCCCAAGAAAAAAATACTTGGGACTTACTTGTGACTTGAAGGTGAAGACTTGAGACTTACTTGAGACTTGCACATGTGTGACTTGGTCCCATGTCTGAAAATAACCTTTGCTGAAATAAAAACACAGTTATTACCCTTGTTGCAAAAAGGATACTGTTTGATTTGAGATCCCGATGAATGATGTTCTTGGCATGAAGGTAACTGGAAGAGAACAAAAACAGTTATTTCAGTGATAAAGAGGAACTGATGTTGCAAAACACCTGTAGAGTGACTTACTCCATGCCCTGAGCTGTCTGCCGTGCCACGTCGATCCTCCTCATGGTGTCAAACTTGGTCTCAGTGACATGCAGGTGGCGGTACAGGCTGCTGCCCTCACACCACTGGGTGATGATGGCAAAGTTGGGCTTGGTCATGTAGCCCATAAACAGCAGGATGTTCACATGCCGGGTTTTCCTACAAGTCATTTTATTTATAAAGCACATTTTTAAAAAACATGTTGCACCAAAGTGCTTTACAGCATGAAACACAACTAGGGCTGCAACTAACGATTATTTTATTAGTCGATGAATCTATAGATCCAGTAACGATTAGTCACGAAAAAAATATTACTAGGATAATGGACACGACACTAACGTTGGTATTTAGTGAGCGCAGTTACGTGTGCGTGCTTTAAGAATTCCGTTTCAAAGCGGAATATTGTCAGTATCCAGTTTAAAAAAAAAGTTGAAGTATTCTGTAAAGCAGCGTTTTGTTAAGGGAATACTGCCAAAACACGACTAGACTACATTCGGAATGAAAAAGATTGTCCATGACTCATGAGCAAATTGAGTATGGTCACCATTCCGTTTGGGGGGGGGGGGCCCGAAGCAAAAAAAAAAAAAAAAAGTTATTCTGTAATGTACAGATCGTTAATTTTTTTGTTATTTATATGGTGCGACTTCAATGGAGGTTTAAGTCTTTTTGTTAATTATGTTACTCTATGGCAGGGGCCGGCAACCTTTTGGACCCGTTTCACACAGTAAAGAAAACACTGGGAGCCACAAAACCCTTTTGAAATTTAAAATAAAATAAAACTGCATATAACGTTTTTTTTTTTTTTTTTTTTTACCTTTGTGCCATAGAATTATATTTTGAAAATGAACAAACTAAAATAAAATACAGTATATTTTAATTAAATACAGTGGTCCCTCGCTGTTTTGCTGATTTTTAAAAAAATTTTTATCAACGCGCATTGTGTTCTGCATCCCGATTGGCTAAGGGACTGTAGACCTTTGCTGATTTGTCAGTCATTCTCCTCCGTGCCATGTCTCCTGTACCGTACAGAATGCGTTCAGTTTGCCAAATTTATTTAAATGTTTGATCACGAGCAGTGTGACTCTGAAGCAGTGACGGACTGAGCGGTCTGGCATTTGGGCACATGCCAGAACGGCCGCGGCTGTGCGTCTCACCTGGTGCCGGTCATGCTCTGTCATGGATTTGACCACGATGAGCAGGTGCACATGTCCGTGTGCACACTTCTCTGGGTGGTTAATGCGCATCGGGAAGTAGCGGCAGTGTTTCCGCAGAATGAACTGGTGGAACCAGGAGTCCAGGCGGTGGAACCAGTCCTGAGAGCGCACGGAAGCGTTCTCACTACAACAAAACCTGCAACAGTGCAGCGGTGCCAGGCGCCTCTGTCAGAGGAACTGTGAAATACACGCATATTTATACACGCAATATAAAGCTGACTACTTCACGGATTTAGCCTATCGCGGGTTATTTTTACAATGTAATCCCCACGATAAATGAGGGACCACTGTACTGAGCTGCATCAGAGTGATCAAAGAGCCACATGCGGCTACGGAGCCGCGGGTTGCCGACCCCTGCTCTATGGTAACTCAATGTGCACTTTTAGAGTACTGTCTGATTCTGCAATATTGTGACCACCAGGGGGTGCTGGAGTGCACTTTTGCTTTCTTAAATAGCTGTAGGCCTACATGGCTATAATGTGAAATAATTGTGCCTTTGGTCTTTTTTATGTGCAAAAACTTTTTTGTAATTATTGTTTATATTTTTTATTGCAGTACTCATTAAAACTGTACATTTGATTTTGAAAGTAGTTGCTGTGAATTGAGTTGGTATGGACAACGGTCTTGTTTGTTTTTGGGTGGTGGGACGGATGTTAGGGTTTGGTCGAAAGGGGGGCGGCAAGATTGGCTTTCGCCCAGGGAGTAAATCACTCTAGGAACGCCACTGTGCAGATACAGAGACTGGCGCGAGCTAGCTGCCCGTCACAACGCTCCCGCACTTTTCCGTAACTTTTCTAACTTTTTGCCCTTAAACCGCTCCACTTTTGTAAATATTTTTGTCAACACTGTTCGTTAAGCTTGGGCTGCACTCGACGCTGCATTTTTTCCTCACTTTTGGTGGATTATTTACCTGTCTCGGCTTAAGGTGTGTAAGGGACCCTGTCCTCTGCTCGTCTACACAAAGGATCAGCTGATGGCGCTGCGTAGCGCTGTTGTGTTCCCCCGAGACAGGCATGTTATCTCTGACGAGATCCTGCGGACAACACGCCGTGGACGCCGCATGGGACGTAAACTCCGGGAAAAGAAGAGACGCTGCAGGCCGGTCCTCCCCTCCGTCGTAACGGGGAATGTGCGCTCCCTCGCCAACAAGACGGAGGAGCTCACGGCGCTCGTTAGATTTCAGAGGGAGTACAGGGACGCTAGCGTCATTGTTTTTACGGAGACATGGCTAACACCACAAATCCCTTACTCTACCGTCACTGTGGACAACTTTCACCTGCTGCGCACAGACAGGACGGAGGAGAGCGGGAAGAAGAAGGGAGGTGGACTAGCGTTGTTTCTGAACGAGAATTGGTGTAAACCTGGGCACTGTACAGTGAAGGAGCAGATGTGTAACAAAGACATTGAACTGTTTGCTGTCGGCCCTGCGGATTCTTGACACAGACGAGTATTAAGTTCCAAATTAAAATGATACTTAAATAATACGACTAGTCGACAATGAAATTTCATGTCGACAAAATTTTATTGTCGACGTCATCGACGTTGTCGACTAACTGTTGCAGCCCTAAACACAACAAAGTGAAACAATAAAACAAATGTAAAATATTACATGAAAGAGTGGCTAACAAGGGGTTTTGTACTGAGACTTTTGACATGTGATAATTTACCATTTCACTAAAAATGCTCACACTTTAAAACACTATACACAAATGATTATACAGTTTATGCATTAGAGGGCAGCAGAGAATAGAAACACAATTTAGCCAAGATTTCCCCATTCTCATTCTGGAATATAAATACTTATATATCAGAGACGCATGCTCCGTTTGCATCAAAAACAAACGTTGCTGTGGAATGAGAAACACTGCAGATGATTACAGAATCAACAATCGAAGCACCAAACTATGGCTTATCTCAGGTAAAAGAAGTTATATACTTTAGTTCTAAATTATACAAGAATTTTGGAAAGGAGATGTCTTCTGCATTTGAGACACATGCAACAAATTAACAGTTGCGGTTGAACCGTCTCAAATTGGGACGGAGGTTTCTGTCCAGCTGCAGTCCCTTCTGGATTTAATCAGAATGTAGAAGGGACTGGCTGCTCAGGCAAGGTCCAACCAGCAACATCACAACTGATTTCTAAATTAGTTTTTCATCAACCTTTAAAAATTGTATATGTGTAATATGTGAATAATGTAGTAATAATATATCATAATATAGGATTACAAGTGTGTATATACGTATGTTGTCGCTAAAAAAAAAAATATATATATATATATTAGGGGTGTGAATCTTTCACTCACAAAACGGTTCGATTCGAATCTCGATTCACAGGCTACGATTCGATTCAGGGACGATTCATAAAATTAGTAAACGATCCGGTACGATTCGATTCGATACGATTCGATCCGATCCGGTTCGGTTAATTTCGATTCAGTACAAAGGTAGATAAGGTAGATATCAAAAATAAAAAAAGTAGTTATAAAACAAGCAAGTTGCCTATTAAAGGCAAAAATCTGAATGAATCAGAATTAGTGCTTCAGTCACAGTTTCAGTAACTGTATAAAAGTGCAACATATCACTGACAAGAAGATAGATATTACTAGGCAGTTATAGAAAACATTAGCATGTTAAATCCAACATGTCTTTTTATGCCTGTAATTAACTTTTCTTAACAAAAAAAAAGAAAATCAGAGAGCGCTCTTAACACTGAATAATACTTTCTCTCCATCTCATAACATGACCTCAGTCTCCTTTGAGACAAAAATCATCTGTGTGTGTGAAGTACATTTCTATACACACAAATCATAAGTATTTAATACAGAAATGCACCAATTCTGATTATACATTGTATTTTCCACACAAAAGTAAATTAACCAAGTCAATTTTAGCCCAAATCAAATATACATTGCCAATACATGAATGTTGTCTAAATAAATCACCCAATCCACTAACCGTGACAATAAAAACGCTAGTATCATACAATTGTTATGGTCTACTGCAGACTACTGAGCCGATAGTGAAACATCAGACCGACAGTGAAAGTTTTATCAACGCGACACAACACTGGCACAAAAGTTAACCACGTATAGGAACCATGTCCATAAATAGCGGTAGCGCACAAAATTAACTTAAACAACAGCTCAATAAAAGGAAACTTAGCTTAGCTTACCCATAGAGTAGATCTCCTGACGAGACGAGGCGGCGGGAAACCCGCCCTCCGCACAATGCGAATTGAGACACGGCTATACAGTGCAAACATTTTGTGCTCGCTTCCGCATATAGCCCGCGCCGCTCGCATGATTGGCAGTTAACCAGCCAATAAGCTTCAACCCCAGGTAAGTGAACCACCCACCGTTCGCTAAAGAGCGCAGACACACACAGGCGGCTGCTGCGCCATGAGAGAGACCACTCAGGAGCCGAGAACCGATTCTTGGCCGTAAATCCGGTGCATCGGACCTTTCGTAGTGAATTTGGACCGATCCGGGCTCCGCTGATCGGTACACTCAGATCGCAGAGGTCACAGACCGATAACCGATCCAAATCGGTTAATCTTTACACCCCTAATATATATATATATATATATATTTTTTTTGTTATTCAGCTGATGTGCTTTGGATCTGAAAGTGACATCACACAAGTGTTCATGTGTGGGAAAGACAAGCAGATTAAACAATCCGAGAAATGTGGAAAAACACAGCAATTTACAATCAAAAATGTATGATAAAAAAATTGGATTAAAAGGTCTATTGAAAACATATCCTTTACACAGTGATCTGTACCTTGTTCCACTCTCAGTTCACTATCAGCCTTCCTAAAGAGCTACATTAAATAATATTGGCCTATAGAATGCTGTGATATCATCTGAAACCCAGCAATGACACTTTTTGCTCACCGTAGAACCTGCATTTCATTCTTGAAGGCCTGTAGCTGCTCCGGTGTGGGCTCAGTCACTTTGAGGATCTTTATGGCCACATCTCCATGCCACTTTCCTCTGTACACTGTCCCAAAGGAGCCGGACCCTATCCTCTTGTGGATGGTCACTTCCCGGGACTGCACCTCCCAGTAGTAACTCGAGTCTCGAATCCCTCCACGTTGCTAGAAGAGAGACAACGTAATGTAATGTAATGCTAAGGAATGTAGAGATATGTAAACTAATAATTTATACCAGTAGCTCTCTTAATTTAGAATAAATAAACTATTATCCTGAATATAAGAGTTGAACTAATTAGAGCAGTAAATTAAGAGTACACAAGAGACATCTCACCACTTTCTTTTTATCGTCTGAGGAGGATGGCTTGCGTTCCTTGTGTTCAGAGGGGGACTTGGGGGGTCTTCTGCCCGGGGAGCCCAGGGAGGAGGGGGGACTGGTGGACAGCTTCGGCGAAGGCTCAGGTCCTGCACACAGGAGAGAAAAGTTAGAAAGGAACATAAAGGACAAAAAGGACAGTAAAAATGACTTACCTATTGTGTTGTTGTATCGTACAGTTTCCTGAGAATGAAATAGGAAAATAAATTATAATGCAAAAATGTTTAGTTTTAATAGAAATGGAAAAGTGAAATTAAAGAGTGAACTAATAATATAGGGGTATGTTTTCAAGTTAATTTATTCACTGGGCTTTATTGTGTGTGTGTGTGTGTGTGTGTGTGATAATCATTACACTCTACAATCTGATTTTCAACCAGTGTGCAAGGAAACATTTGTGTTCCTTGAGGTATTGCCAGGTGTGCCTTGGAAAATCCAATTTGTATTTTGGAGTGTCAGAGCAACTTAACAATATATGGGTCTCTCTCTACAGTACGCTACAATCACTGGAGTTATTCTGATATCTTGTCACACTCTTAAGTTTACCACAGGGTGGAATATGCAATCATTGGTTACAAGTAGAAAATTGTATTAAAATAATAAATAATAAAATGGTTATGCTATATGAATAAATTAATAATTGTACAATGTCCTGACAAATAAACAAATAGAAATCAATGATGCTGCTGTTCACACCTCTCGTATGACAACGGGGCCGACCGTGCTGACCATGTGCACGTTGGGGGTAGAGGTGGAGCGGTGCCTCTGTAAAGAATTACCCTCTGCACCAGGCAGGGGGAAGGGGAAGGCTGAGGTCGGGGAGAGTAGGTCCATCCTTGAACATGGAAATACAAGAATTATTATTACTATAGCCATTAGCTACATTAGACCAAGAGTCTTCCATGTTTAACAGCAAAGTTAAGGCATTGGCCTGTTTCAAACAAATAAACGAGACAAACTGATGAATTAAAAGTAGCTGTAACATTTATTGCAACTAATAAGTTGTGATTGAATTGATTCAACCAATTCTTCCCAAGGCCCAGATTTTACAGGGTAATGACCGGAGGTGAACAATGCTTCACCACTCTGAACAAAATATGGGGTCTCACAAATATCCCAAATACGAGATCTGTTTCAATAATAATATTATAAGATTAACCTAGAACTAAAGTAGGTCTCAAGCAGAATCAAGCAAGGATTAAACTAATAACCCAGAATAAAACCGGGTCTAAACCAAGTTTTAAAAAGAACAGTAAGAACAGTAAACAAGAGAAAATATTGTAATACTGGGAAGGTAGGCTGGGGCCAGATTAGATTCTTTAGAGGGCCTGATCTGAACAGTCTTGGTTTTATATTGATCAACTTTGTCAATTTATTTTGATGTGATTTTTTTTCTTTGAGTCTGCTCTTACCCGGAAGGATCTGGGACGAAGTCGAGGTTGCTCTGTGAAGGGGAATGTTCTGGCAGCATGATCGGACTTTCAGTCACCATTATGCAAACAGAGAAGAAAGTACAAAGCTGGATAAATAACAAAGCACCATCTCTAAATGCGAATCTGCCATTTTTGGTGTTTGAAATGGCATGTAATTGGTTGAAATTTTTTGGGGGAAAAAAATATTGAGATTACATTTTTGATAAATTATTACTAAAAAGTAGGATTATGTTCAGAGTGCACATTGTAAACAACTCCAGAAGCATTCCCATAGACATCTAAACTCCAGATACAAGAAGCTTTTTGAAAAAGACAGAACACTTGTTATGTTATGCACATGATTAATGATACTTTTAACATTACAAAAAAGTTCCCAAGCAACTGTTATAGAATTGTACTTTATGAGTGTAAAGAACAATGATCTAGAGGAAAACATCAAGTATAAGTAGCTTTTTTTCCAGCACATACAATGATTATTTTTGTTGGCGATTATCACAATTATATAAAATGTCCCCTGTATACTTTTTTTATCCGATAAATGGTATTGTTTATTGTCCCATGCAGAGGGCATTCTATTACCTAAATAATTACGGCATTTGCTATTTGATAATTAGAAATCCAGCTCATATGGAGATTTGCGTAGCCATAGAATGTGAACAAGAAATGCCACGGTACAGAGAAATTTCTACATACATATTTATTTAATCATGTCTTTTTTGTAAGGACGGGACAAGATCTCGAGACAAAATTGCCACAAGACTGAGCAAACACGTAGAAAATTATCTCTCATGTTTTTACATTTGCCTTGGACAAAAAGTAAGTCCTCTTGAGAAGCTGTAATTGCAAAAAGCAGTGCTATATTGGCAGCAAAACTATAAAATGAAATAAATTGAACAACGCTATTCATTTATTAAAAATTATCTCATGTCTCATCCCATCCCTACTTATTTGACACCAGCCTCTTGTTATTTTGAATTTATTGTTACCATTTATATTTTTGGTCTTTGTTATTATAAAATACTGTGATGTGTGAGCTACTGTGTCCAAATAATTTCCCTTGTGGATCAATAAAGTTTAGTCTAAGAGGAGTCATTGCCATTCACCAATTTTCCTAAAGTTATTTAACAGAGGTACTGACTAGGGATGCAAATTATTGATTAATTCATTAATCTATAGTTGATTGACCTTATCGATCGACTTACGATTAACTGATAAGCGGTGTTTTTCACCTGAATTTTAGTGTTTCATTAGGGTCTTTAAGAATATAAGCTATAGTATACATAACACTGAGTCAAAAATATATCATAGTATTATTATATTGTATATTCCTCAATTAATTATTCCTTAGTAAAAAGCAGACAAATGTATTGATGCTGAATAACAAAATACAGTAATCCCTCGCTCTATCGCTGTTCACTGCCTTGCTGTTTCGCGTTTTTTTTTCTTTCCATTTTTTTTATAGTGTAACTTTTTTTTGTGTGTAACACTGTGTTCTGCGTCCTGATTGGCTAAGAGACTAGACCAGGACTAAATGTGGACTAAACCAGGTCTAAATCTGGACTGGACCTGGACTAAACCAGGACTGGACCAGGTCTAGACCTGTACTAAACCGGGATTAAACCACCACGTGCTGCTCTTTGCTGGTTTCTGGCTGCGGGCGCCGCAGATCGATTTCGTGCTCGCAGCGCCGGTGGTGCACGTGTCGCGCACTTCTCCAAGAGGTTGGTGCGCGTCGCGTCCCGGGACATGGCAGTGCCGTTGAATGAGCGCGGTGCGCCCTGCCCAGGACTAGACAAGGTCTAAACCAGAACAGGGATGAAAGTGGCCAATCATGAAAAATCCCGGAAAATTTTTAATTTCTGAAATTTGGATTTCTATATGCTATATGTTAGCAATAAAGTAAAAATGTACATAAAAGTACAAAAAAAAAACACATTTTATTAACAGGTACTAGTAGTATATATTGGATTTGTTTTTGCTTTACACTTCGTCTAATCAGAGGCATTGAGGAGGAGCTTATGTGCGCTAAAAGGCGCAGGTGAAAAAGCGAGGAGCGACGCGTTAAGTGAGGCACGGGCAGGTAGGATGAGGTATAGGATGTTTTATAAAGTTTAACCTGTGTACACGCAATGGTAGAGGCTGTTGCGAAAGAGCTGCGCTCACTCGCTCGGTCCGCGGCTCCAGACACGGGCCCGCGCGGCCCGCAGTTTAATACGAAGTTTAATACGAGATACACGTACTTATGTTCTGAATACGGGACGGTTCTGTTTTTCAAGGGACAGTTGGCGACCCTAAACACAACTATACATATATACACCCAAAATCTTTCAACGAATTTGCAGATGTAAAAAAAATAAAAATAAAATAAAAATAATAATAAATTTACCCCGCAGCTGGAAAAAAAGCGGAGATCCGCTAAAAAACGGAACTCTTTCATCCCTGCAGAATTGTGGCTCTTTGCCTTGTTTCATGACCGCGCACCCGCGCAGCATGTAAGTTACATGCTTTTATAATTTCAAAAATGTATGGTTCTAGGTCCAGCTCTACTGTGAGTTGTATGGCAACATCCAGAGAGGAAAAGGTTACATGATGTAACGCTATGGTCTTTCTTGCGAGTGGGTTCGCATCTCGTGTTCACATTCCAGAGTAGCACCCTCTAGCGATTAGTTACAATTAATGCATTTTGTTCAGCCAATGTCCTGATCGACAATTAATTGTAAGTCGATTAATTGTTGAGATCCCTAGTACTGACATTTTGAATTACTTTACTTTTACTACTGAATTTTACTCCTGTTGCACTGTTGTTTACTACTGTTATTGCACATTTACTACTGGAATTTTTAGTACTGTTGTTTACTCCTGTTATTGCACTAGAATTACTACTGTTGCACATTTATTTTTATCTTAACTCCAATGCACATTCTACTGCACATGACCATTTTACTGCTGTATCTTCCATTGCACATTTTTGATGCACACTGCACACTTTGGAAATCTGTATATAGGTATTTATTTATTATGTTGCACTGCTTTAAGATTTTAGATCTTAGACTTTAGTTTTAACTTTAGATCTCTGTCTTAGATAGTTTTTGTTGTGTTTTGTCTTCATTTTGTATTTTGTACACCGTCTTTTTGCACTACCTGGCCAGAGAGAAACGAAATTTCGATTCACTGTATGTTGAACACATATGGCAGAATTGACAATAAAGCTGACTTTGACTTTGAATAACAGTCATTAGCGCTAAAGAAAAGGTGATTTGATGCATTCAGATTCGAGAATAGCAACAAGCAAAATCCATATTCAAGATCAAGTCTTTAGCTGTGAACAAAAGCTCCCAGGTTCTTCCCACTTTTGTTTTAAAAGACTCAGTCCCAGTTTATGACAGAACTGAGGTCTTAAATAGCTTTAATAAGCATTTTGTGTCATCTGAGTCTTTGTTTGACTCTACAGGAGTTGCCTCTGTACCTTATTGTACAAACTCTCAAATTTTTCTGGAGAACCTTTTACATCTGTACCTTTTAATGTACAGCAAGTTCATAAGGCTTTCAAAACTCTGAATCACAGAAAACCTCCTGGGCCAGATTTGATAGAACCCTACTTTTTGAAAATGGCTGCTGATTTTATTGCACAGCCTCTTACAATACTTTTTAATCTATCAATTAAAACAAAGAAATACCTCCAGTATGGAAGTCAGCATTTGTTGTTCCTCTCCTAAAATGTGGTGATCCAGCAGTTTTAACTAACTACAGGCCAGTATCAAATTTGTGCGTTTTGTCAAAAATTCTTGAACCCCTTGTTTGTGATCAACTTAAAGAGTTTCTATACTCTAATGACCTTCTTTCAAAACTGTCAGGCTTTAGGAAAAAGCACAGTACCATCACTGCTGCTACAAAAGTGATCAATGATATACTTGTTGCTCTTGATAAAAAGCAGTACTGCACTGCACTCTTTATTGATCTGTCAAAGGCGTTTGACACTGTGGACCACACAGTCATGAAGCAAAGGCTTATCAGGTGTGGTCTGTCATATCATGTAGTCTCCTGGTTCACAAATTATTTGAGTGACAGGACCCAATGTATCGAATATGATGGTCTGTGCTCTGAATTTGAATTTCCACAAGGGGGTGCCACAGGGTTCTATATTAGGACCTATTCATTATGTATATTAATGACTTGGGACAAAATGTGTCCAATGCTAATATGCACTTTTATGCTGATGACACAATCATTTACTGCTTTGGCTCATCTCCTGTTAATGCTGTTGAATCTCTGCAGAAAGCTTTTGATGTGGTGCAGCACACACTTCTGCAGCTAAAACTAGTCCTTAATGCTGAAAAAAACTAAACTAATGTTGTTCTCAAACTCTAGGAAGAATCCGCAAGATGTCCCCACAGTGTCCACTCTTGAGGGAAATGAAATTGAGGTGGTTCATTTGTACAAATACCTTGGTATCTTGCTTGATGACGCCCTGACTTTTTAAAATCCATTTTAGACTATGGAGACTTTCTGTATATGAACGCTTCAACTCAATGTCTGAGTAAGATTGACTCTGTGTATCATGCTGCTTTGAGGTTTATTACTAACTGTAGAGCCACCACTGTGAACTGTATTTTAGAGAAGGATGGCCGCCTTTATCCACTAGGAGATTGACTCATTTTTACACTTTTATTTATAAGGCCATGCTTGGACTACTGCCCTCCTACATGTGTAACTTAATCACACAGAGAAGTGTTGGTTCTTATGGTTTGCGTTCGAATTATCGTTGCTCTCTGTTCCGTTTGTTTGCACAGAGTTGGGAAAAAGGGCTTTTGTCTTCTCTACCCCCTCGACATGGAACAAGCTGCAAAAGGACTGGAAATTAAAAGGAACTTATCTCATTGAATAGATTTAAATCCAGACAGAGAGCACTTGACACAGCCTCCATAAATTGTACCTGTTTTAATTAATTTGTATGTCATTTTAATTGTGTTGTAATTGTCTTTTTTACTGCCTATTTTAACTAATTTGTTTGTCATTTTAATTGTGTTGTAATTGTCTTTTTGCTGCCTCTTGGCCAGGGCTCCCTTGAAAAAGAGGTTTTTAATCTCAATGAGATTTCCCTGGTTAAATAAAGTTATAATATTACAGAACAGGTCCATTAGCTGTATCCAACCAGACCACAAAACTCCCAAATTAAAAGGGCCTGTACCGGTTTTTTGCCCCATGACAGATATATTGTATAAGCAGCTCTTGTGGTCAAAATAAGTCCGTGTGCCATTTTATTATATTAAAATTAAAATTGTCCGATAATCAGTGCACGCATAACATGCTAGTTGTTGTTAGTGTTACTGTTCTGGCTTATTGTGAAAAGTACTTATAAACTCATTGCAGTGAATATTTAGGATACTCTGAGTGCAAAAGGTGAGTGAGGAATAAATTTGGATCACTGCAAATTAGGGGTGTGAATCTTTCACTCACAAAACGGTTCGATTCGAATCTCGATTCACAGGCTACGATTCGATTCAGGGACGATTCATAAAATTAGTAAACGATCCGGTACGATTCGATTCGGTCCGGTTCGGTTAATTTCGATTCAATACAAATTGACAACTTTACTCCCAAGTGCTTTAAAGTTATTGAGAAGAAAAAGAGAGAAACAGAAATTAAATTTCTAAATAGTATCCTGTTGTTTATTTAGTGTCCAACAGACAATACACCAGGCCTACTGAAAAACTGGCAATCCGGTTTGCAAAACTCTGCTCATACTTAAAATACAACATATTCCTTCCCTCAAGCAACACAAAACAATAAGGTTAGATATCAAAAATAAAAAAAAGACCTTATAAAACAAGCAAGTTGCCTATTAAAGTCAAAAATCAGAATGAATCAGAATTAGTAATTAGTGCTTCAGTCACTCATGAGTTTCAGTAACTGTAAAAATGCAACATATCACCGACAAGAAGATAGATATTACTAGGCAGTTATAGAAAACACTAGCATGTTAAATCCACTGAATAACTAATACTTTCTCTCCATCTTATAACATTTCCTTAGTCTCCTTTGAGACAAAAATCATCTGTGTGTGTGTGAAGTACATTTCTATACACACAAATCATAAGTAGCCTATCTAAATACAGAAATGCACCAATTCTGATTATACATTGTATTTTCCACACAAAAGTAAATTAGCCAAGTCAATTTGAGCCCAAATCAAATATACATTGCCAATACATGAATGTTTTCTAAATAAATCACCCAATCCACTAACCGTGACAATAAAAACACTAGTATCATACAATTGTTATGGTCTATAGCTGCCATGGAAACTATCAAGCTGACAGTGAAACATCAGACTGATATCAACGCGACAACACTGGCACAAAAGTTAACCACGCATACGAACCATGTCCATAAATAGCGGTAGCGCACCAAATTAACTTAAACAACCGCTCAATTAATGGAAACAGCGTATCTTACCGGTGTTCTGTTGAATCTTCCTACCTTGTCAAACAAGGCGATCTGTCCTACGCTGTCCTGACGAGACACATATAAACATTGCTCGCTTCCGCATACAGCCCGTGCCGCTTGCATGATTGGCAGTTAACCAGCCAATAAGCTTCAATCCCAGGTAAGTGAACCACCCACCATTCGCTAAAGAACGCAAACACACACAGACGGCTTCTGCGCCATGACAGAGACCGCTCAGGAGCCGAGAACCGATTCTTGGCCGTAAATCCGGTGCATCGGACCTTTTGTAGTGAATTTGGACCGATCCGGGCTCCGCTGATCGGTAGACTCAGATCGCAGAGGTCACAGACCGATAACCGATCCAAATCAGTTAATCTTTACACCCCTACTGCAAATGGTTTAAAATGAATTAATTCTGTTTTTCACGTTATAAGACAGTAAAAATCTGATACAGTGCCTTGAAGCAGTCCTGTTTGATCGATTATATTTATATGTAAACTGAGCAAGTCTGATTTTGTAATGCTAATGCCAAATCCAGATTAATCTTATCCTATTATATCAATCAAAATCAACATATTAACCATAGTTTCACAGATTCCAATTACAACAAACAAAACTACAGGGCTATGAGAACTTACATTTTGGTCACTGTGTCCATGTCCACACACACAGTAGGAACCTTGCTACTGCAGTGCTGATGAAACTTATAGCCACACGTCTGACACCGGAAGCCGTTAAAAAGAAACTTGTGACAAAAATCACAAAAAGCCAGCTTGAAAAATGTTTTACGTACCTAACAAAAGACAAACATGTAAATAGTTTTTTCAAAATGATCTTACAAATTGTATAAAATATGAAATGACAAAATCCTTACAAAATTGTGCATTGAAAGTGGAATATCATCTAGGACTTCAACTAAGAGCTCCTCCCCGACCAGAGGAGTGATGTCTGTGTCCCAGTCTGTGAGCCTCTTCCGCCTAAAGGAGACAAAAATACTATGAGAAATATTATACAGTGGTACCTCACCTTACGAAATTAATTCGTTCCAGAAGTGGTTTCGTAACGTGAAAAATTCGTAAGTTGAGTAGCTATTTCAATGGAAAAAGCCTGATCCGTTCCAAGGGTTGTTTTTTTTTATAGTGTAACATTTTTTTTTATAGTGTAACGTTGTGTTCCTGACGGGCTAAGAGACTAGACCAGGACTAAAAGAACGTGGAATAAACCAGGTCTGGCCAGAACTAAACCTGGATTGGACCTGTTATTATTATAACATGGCAGTGCCGTTGGAGGAGCGCGTTGCTCGTGTCTGCGCTCCTTGCGCGTTCCGCAAGAGGCCAAGAAAGACGCTCTTTCAGCGGGAATAAGAGCGGGGCGGGCTCTGCTTCTATCTGACCTTCAGAGCCGGGGGGCTGACACTGGGAGCTGTGAGCCGCGCGGGCGGGCCGAGCCGCGCGGGCGGGCCGAGCGACCCCGAGGAGGAGGCACGGCCGCGCGGCTCCATCCCGCAGCCCCGGTGTAGCGCGGCCTTGCGCCGTATGGACGTTTTGATCCTTCGATGTCGGCTCTTCCTATCATTGTGAAGCAGAATTCACCAAGCGTTGGATTGTTCACTCACTAAGGGAACGTGAGCTGGGTTTAGACCGTCGTGAGACAGGTTAGTTTTACCCTACTGATGATGTGTTGTTGTGTCTCCGCTCCCATTGCACGTTCTGCGCTATATTGAGCCGTGCCCCCCCCCCCCAACACATTCCATTGAAAATCTATGAAAGTTCGAGTGTTTAAACGAGAGAGAAATGCGAGAAAAGCCCAACTCCACTCTGAGAAAAGTGTAGAATGTGTGTGGTGAGGCATTTACAGCCCTAAAACATGTAGAACAATTGCCAAATACAAAGTTGTCCTACCTCGTGGACCTCTCCCACCGCGGGCCACCTCTGGAACCTAACCCCGTGTGTGTTGATAAAGTGTATTTACGTTTCGGGGCGTGCATCTGAGCGCGCATTAATTGAATTTGAGATTTGTTGTTTTCAAAGTGCTTTATAAATAAAGTTGGATTGGAGATTTCGCGTTTCGTAACTTGAAATTTCATTCGTATCTAGAGACCAAAATTTGACGTGAAGGCGTTTCGTAACTTGAAATTTTCGTTTGTTGGGTCATTCGTAAGGTGAGGTACCACTGTATAAGCATTAACTGAATTGTACTAAATGAATGAAAGAGTCAGTGTTTGTGTGTATATTAGTGTTAGCCCTGATACTATATTGGCTATTACTAACCAACTATAACTACACAGAAATGCTAACAAAAAACATAAACCTAGACTTGGCCCTGTTTCAAAAAGGAAGTTCAGTTAACTCTGTGTTAAAGAATTCAGGGTTAGTCTCCCCTGAGAACGACAACTCAAGAGTTTTCTGTTTCACTAAACAGGTTTGGAAGAGAGTTAGAAAACTCAGTTTAGCAAAAGACACAAGCTTTATCAATGGATCCCAGAAAAGAGAATTCACCATGGCAACAGTAAACCAGATGAGGCTTCCATCTTAGAGGGACAGGAATTCATGTGACCGTGGATCAGTCCGGTTTAATATAAAAAAAAAAAAGTTTAATCAGTTCATTCTATTTTTATTTTAGTCAAAAGGCTTACATCATTTTGCTCCAGCCTACTCATAAAAACATTAAAGTGTTTTTAAAAAGTTAAAATTACCATTTTAATATTTGATTTCAGAATTTAAATGAAATTACCTAATTTGTGAGAGCCATGTAGCTCATTGAGCTCATTGAGTTTTTAAATGTATCCTACATAAATGAGATTTTAAATGTATACATGACTTAATTTGAAAACTTCCCAATACAAACTGCAGAAGTTGAGGACAGATCCGGCTTTAATGTGATTTGAGTGTCCAGTATAAATGAATAAAAGCCTGAGTGCACCTGGTTCATCTGTGACTGACCAATCACAGCTCTGCTTCAGGAGCAGACTCAGGTTAAACTCACAGTTAGAGGAATAAAACCGGCTCTGGACCAGGTCAGGTTCACAATGGGAGTTACCATGGTGACTGACTCAGGGTTTGGGTTAGGCCTCTCTGTGAAACAGAAAACTCTGAGTTGAGTTCTTTTCAGGGTTAACAAAGTCTGAGTTTGGCCTAAACCTGTTTCTTGAAATAGGGCCCTTTTCTGGACTAAATGACGATTTGAGACCAAAGGTAAATTTGGTTTAGTCCTTGTCTAGATCTAGTCCATATTTAGTTATGGGTTTAGTCCCAGTTTAGCCTCAGTTTTGATGTGGTGAAAGTGTGAATACACCCAGACGGTCTAGTATGTTATTATAAACAAATGTTGTCTAGCAATATGGGCATTAAAAATAATGCAGAATGGAAGATGAATAGAGATTTTAAAAACACAAAGGAGCTCTTCCTGGATTACAAACAGACGTCATAAAGTGAGGGATTTGACGTACTGAACTCTCAAGAGGTAGATTAAATATGGTTTCAAGAAGGGTTATGGGTGTGTTTTAGACAATAAATAACATGATCATTGCATTAAAAAAAAAAAAGTAGAATGCGAGATCCTTAAACTGAAAAACGTACCCTTCTAACAGGCGAAACACAGCGCAGCACCCTTGGCTCAGGCCTCTGACTTTGAGGGCTTTATCTAGACTCTCGTACACAGTCTGCCCCTGACGAACATTAACCTGCAAAGAAAACACATCATGACTTTTAATCACATCCATTTGAGTCAATTATTCCAGAAGTATCTAGGAGCCGAGCGCTGACACTGCACAACGGAGGCACCAGCTTTTGTTGTCATAATGACATACATGTTTGAACATAGGCCGCCTCGAGCAAATATAAATAAGATTTGATCAAATATGCTGTGGTTAAAGCTAACTGCAGGCGGTCTTTTTGTACACCTTTATCTTCTGCCCAGTAATGTCACTTAATACTAACATTTGTCATACTAAATACTCAGTACTGATTCCAATACCACAATGAAAATAAAAAACACTCTTTAGACAATATAATGTAATATTTGAACATTAAATGGTAGTACTTTCTTTTCTATTCCCATGAGGTCTTATATCTGTGAAATCCCTCAGTGGTCCAGGTGGTGTATACTAGTCTATGTGCTCTTATACTTGTTCTGATAGTGCTCAAGATCGTTCTAAACCGATTCACACTAAAGATTAAAGACAGGCAAATCAATTATTCGACTAAAAAAAAAAAAAAAAAAAAAAAAAAAAAGTCCTTTATGCATCTGGCCTCAACTGCACTCACAAGACTACACCTGCACAGGAGTTCATGCAAAAAACACTATGCACTGTGTAACTTTTCTAAAGGTTTGTTTTCATGGAGATGTTATTGCTTTGTCTAGAATGTTCCACGGCAGAGCTTAAGGTCAGATCTGTGGAGAGGCAACCTATTCACAGAAGGAATTATTGTATTTTTGAGCAATGGAAACGCCCCTAATGAATAAATGCTAGATAGGTGTGTTTAATGTCATTCCATGGAACATTCTGGACAGAGCAAGAACATCTCCATGGAGACAAGTAAGTGACGGCCCCTCCACCAGAGAAGCTGCACAGTTCACCTTTAAAGAAATGCGCAGTTATTCATTTGAGACCTGAGGTGACACAATGTTTTTTTTTACACATTATTTGACTTGCTGCCTCCTAAATGATCAGTTTAAACATGTCTGCTGCCTCTAAGCCTATGAGCAGAATGCAGGGGGCTGAGGAGGCTGAAGAGCCATGTGGTGATAACACAGTGATACACTGGGACACTTTACTCTTATTTAACTAAATATTCACCAAAAAGAATATAATTTATTCTAGCTTATTGGGCCATGTCTCAATAGTGCTTAGTAAATGATAAACCTGCCAAACTTTGTGTTAAAAAATATCGTAATATCAGTTATCGAGCCAAACTGTTCCCTAAAATATTATTAACACCAAATCTTCAGATAACTTACCATTCTGCTGCAAATAATAATAATCAATAATAAATCTTTATTTATAAAGTACTTTTAACTGTTGTACAGCAAAATAAAATAAATAAAACAATAATGCAAAAAGCATAAAAATAACATACAGAATGCATACAAAAAGTTGTCGTTTGTTCCACATGCCATAAGGCTATACAACGCATCTCTGAAATGACTGCTTGTTACATATTACTTTATTTGAGTAATCTTGATGTCACTATGTATTGACAATGATTTTAATTTGAAGAACAAGTGAATATGGTCTGGTTTTTATCATTTGAGTCTTTCATCCAAAGGGAACGTGTTTTTATTGTTTAATACTTTTGAACAGGTCACGCATACTTTTATCTCATCTTGTTTAGACTACAGTAATGCACTTTTTTCTAGCATCAGTCATCATGTACTTTGTGGCTTACACCTGGTCCAAAATTAAACTGTGCAAAAAGCAAAAAATGAGACCACATAACCCCGATTGTAGCACTGTTGCAGTGGATTCTAGTGGTATGACATTAAAGAGCCTCTAGCATTTATTCATTACACGTCTTTCAACAGCTTAAAAATGCTATAATTTCTTCCGTGAATAGGGCGACTCTCCACAGATCTGACCTATAATGTAGCATAGTGCTGTAACATGCTCTTCTCCCTCATGATAGGTACATTTAATAAATACTATGGCACTTTCTAGACAAAGCAATAACTTCAAAAACCATCTGATGGCCCCTCCACCAGAAAAGTTACACAATGCACCTTTAAATAGTACTATTTTATCTGTATTGTGCAGCACTTTGGAAAGTTTTTAATGCATTGTCCTATATAAATAAAAGTGCATTGGACTGAAACTCCTAAGAGCAGATTAAACTTGAAGGTTTTTAGCAAGCACCATCTGTGAAAGTGTCTGTGCAGTTACTCAGAGCCACAATTTGAAAGCTGACAGATTCTGTGAGTACTGACACTGTACAAATTATCATCTAAGGCCAAATAAATATTTTAATTAAGATCATTGAAGTTCATTGTGTGTGCGCATCACATTTATTCAATTACAGGTGGTTTTATAGCTCAAGAATACTTAGAAAAACAGGCGTTCTGACTGTGAGCTGGTTTGCCTCTCCACAGATCTGACCTGTAACTTGGTCTGGTTTGGTTCTTCATGGTGATAAGAAAGGTTTAATGCTATACTGTGAAACTTTCCAGACAAAGCAATCACATCTCCATGGGGAAAAGCATCCAGGGAAGTTTCATAATGCACCTTTTTTTTCAAATAATTTTAACAACATATTTATTACTTATTTGCTATTTTGCATTTGCTGATGAGAAATGACTTAGTTTAAAGGGATAGTGCAGGTTTTTTTTAATGTTAATCTGTATGGGTTTCCTTCTAAAAGTTACGTGTGTTGACACCGGCTTACCTCTGACCCAGCTGATCCCGGTTCTGGAGCTCAGGTAAGTAGGTCCGGTAACTTCCCTTGAACATGAAATAAAGCTTGTTTTTCTTCTCAAAACAAAACATTTGTCCGAAAGGTGATATATTTGCGTCCCAAACCGTTGACCACGAACCATACAGCAGCGTAGATAGCGATCGCGTATTGTCTCTCTCGTATCACTACACCCATGTTAACTCTATCAGCCTGTTCACTTGTAAACTTCGGCGTAGACATCCGCTGAAGGTGAACAGGCTGATAGAGTTAACATGGGCGTAGTGATACGAGTGGAGAGAGACAATATGCGATTGCTATCTACACTGCTGTATGTTTCGTGGTCAACTGTTTGGGATGCAAATATATCACCTTTCGGACAAATGTTTTGTTTTGAGAAGAAAAACAAGCTTTATTTCATGTTCTAGGGAAGTTACCGGACCTACTTACCTGAGCTCCAGAACGCGAGCCGAACCCGAATCAGCTGAGACTGTCAGAGGTAAGCTGGTGTCAACACACCGGCTTACCTCTGACAGAAGGAAACCCATACAGATTAACATAAAAAAACGCACTATCCCTTTAAGACTGTGTCTAGTGTCTAGTTAGTGCAAGCAACACAACACTACCCACTCCAGTCCATCTTTCCCACAATCAGGGAATAATTTAGCTCCATAAAATGCTTCTTTTGTGGCCATACCCACTTGTCAAAGACTGATCTGGTCAGATCTCAGAAGCTAAGCAAGGCAGGGCCTGGTTAGTACTCAGATGGGAGACCACTGGGAATTCCAGGTGCCACAGTGGGGCGCCAGTCAAAAAAACTGTTGTCTTGTAGGCAAGACACTTCACCCACATTGCCTAGTATGAAAGTGGAGTGTGCATGAGGTGGAGATGGTCGGAGGGGCCGATGGTGCAGATTGGCAGCCTCGCTTCTGTCAGTCTGCCCCAGGGCAGCTATGGCTACAATTAGGGGTGTGCAAAATAATCGTCATGACAATGCATTACGATGCTAACTTTCACAATATACTGCATTGATTCTTGATGCCAAATATCGATTATTAATTTTAAAAACGGAAATGCGGAAAAGCGGAAATGCCGTAATGATAAAAGGAGAATTTCAAGTAATGATAAAAGGAGAAATTCAATAATAAATAAATACATATTAATACATAAATTAATGAATAAATAAATCTATCATAGGTAAATGCAGTTGTCATCGGAAATAGATAAAAGCATTCACAATTTCATTGTGTTGAACTGATTTCCAGCAAAGCAATGGACTTCATGCAGTATCAAGGAAGGATGGTTTATTTGTTTTTGTTATTCAATAAATTCAGTTATGAACTGAGTTGCTCAGAGTTATGTATCAATTGAAGACACTACCCAGATACACAGCCACTGATATTTAAGTTATCCTCTTTTTTTGGTACATTTTCACTGAAGTATGTCGAATATATTGCAATGCATCGCAATAATTCAAGTATCGTGATGCATCGTGATGGTATCGCATCGTGGCATATGAATCGTGATTCGAATTGAATCGTGACTTCTTCGCCAATACCCACCCCTAGCTACAATAGTAGCTTACCACCACCAAATGTGGAGTGAATAAACAATGAACTGTAAAGTGCTTTGGGTGTCATGATAGGCACTATATAAATCCTATGAATTATTATTGTTAGTAAATACCATCCAAAATGAAAATACAGTGATCTTATCTTATATTTTGAAATAAAGATTTCAAATTCTTTAAGTCTTGTTTACATTTTATAAACTACAAGGCCTAATAACTAATGGACAAAATAGCTTAAGTGCATATTATGTCAGGTTAGACTACTCATTTCACTAAAACATAGTTAACCTCATTTCATTTTCAAATTTACTACAAACATCTTTTTGTTTTTGGTGATGTTTACAGTTTTACTTCCTGGTTGGACATGGCCATCAGGTACAATTCCATAAGTGTTAACTTAGAAACCAAACAAGTGTCAAAAGCTTTACTAAACTATGCAGAGATTATGATTAGACTAAGAAAATTAAATGACAGCACCTTTATTTTGTTAAAGGTGCATTGTGTAACTTTTCTGGTGGAGGGTCAAAAGATTTTCTCCATGGAGAAGATGTTATTGCTTGGTCTGGAATGTTTCACAGTATGGTATTAAACCTTTCCATCTTCATGGAGACCAAACCAGACCAAGTTACAGATCAGATCTGTGGAGAGGCAACCCACAGTGAGAATCCCAGTTTTTCTAGGTATTTTTGAGCTATAAAACCACCTGTAACTGAATAAATGTAAGGTAGAGCTGTTTAATGTCATACTGTGGAACATTCCAGGCAGAGCAATGACATATGCATAGAAACAAGTAGGTGACAGACCCCCCAAACAAAAAGTGACATAGTGCACCTTTAAATGAGGGTGACAACTACCGTATGCATGAATTGTCTCTGCATATTGGATGGAATTTTTTGTGTTGGTGACATAAGTGGTGAGATTCTGTTTTAGCACTTCATCGCTACTTCCTGTATTCCTGTACTTTTGTATTTTTATCTACTAACTGGCACTTTACTGATATAAAACTGATATATATTACTACGGAGGCACCGATCCAGCTTTTTCTCTTTCGTTATCGATGTTGATACTTTGGCTTTAAGTACTTTGTCGATCACTGATATCAACCGATAACAGAGCAGAGATAAATTATGCAAACATTATTTATTTCCTTTAAACATAACGTATGGTAAAAAATACATATAAAAATGTATTTTGTAACTATGGCTGGGTATAATGAAGCTGTCGATACGATACATCAGCCATGATACGATAAGGTTTTCAATACAGTGCACTTTCGATTAAATAAGATTCGATACAATGTTCGATATAGTTCAGTAAAAAACAAAGGCTAAATCATGTCTGTGACACTAACACAGCTAACACACTTTATTGGGGCCAAGCACCGAAGGTGCGAGGCACCATAGTGTTTCTACTGATTCTTATACATTATTTTTCGACCCATGGAAGTCTATGGCAACCCCTAGAACCGTCTGGTAAAAAGTTGTGAAATTTTGCATGCACATTCCAGCCAGTCTCATTACCCACAGCAATTTATAGGCCCCCACCCCCAACCGTCTAGTGCCACCAGCAGGTCAAAGTTGCAGGAATTTTCAGGAATTTCCAGGAATTTTCTGCGTTGTACCTTTGATCTGTCTTTGATCTAGCCGAAGTGAGCTCATATCTCGGAAGTAAGGTCACCTTTGGTGCTTGGCCCCACATTGCTGCTTGCAGCTATATTTGGGGCCAAGCACCGAAGGTGCGAGGCACCATAGTGTTTCTACTGATTTGCGTGAAGAGTCCCTCAGTCGTCCAGGTAGAATCCATGATAAAAGGAGAAATTCAATTTGTCAACTGGACAAAGTTTGTTTGGTCAAAAACGTTTCGCCGCTCATCCGAGAGGCTTCGTCAGCTCTGGTTCTAGTGCTGGTTAGACCCTGTTTATATCTAGCTGCAGGGAGGAGCTCCCTACACTGAAATAGCTCTGAAACTATCTCCACTAATCTGTCTCTTTTGTATTACGAATTCCTATGGCGTCTAGTATTAGCTTATCCATTCAGCCCTAGGAGGCGCTCACTACACTGAAATAGCTCTGAAACTATCTCAACTAGGCGCTTTGTGCTACAATTTTGTATGAAAAGCGCCTTATAAATATTTGATTGATTGAACTAATCTGTCTCTTTGTTTTTCAAATTTCTCTGGCGTCTAGTTTAGCCTCCCTATTCAAGCCTAACGACCCTCTCCACCCCTCTGCCCTGGATTGTCTGCCCTAATGTTTCTTTGTCTGTTAGACCCTGTCAGACCCTGTTAGATCCTGTCAGACTCTGTTAGACCCTGTCAGACCCTGTTAGACCCTGTATAACTTTTCTGCTTATAACGTAGCATTTGATTGGCTGTCATGACAAAACGATAATACATGCTGAGGCATACATGCACCTTCGGTGCTTGACCCCACATTGCTGCTTGCAGCTATATTTAAACCACTAAGTTTGTACAGAGTTAACAACACAGAAACACCCATTTTACTCATCAAAACAGCGAAAATGTGAAAAAATATTTTAGTAAAATATACCAAAAAATACTCTTCGCAATATATCGATACTGTATCATCAAATTAAACAATACGATATCAATATTTCAATATTTTTGCTCACCCCAATTTGTAACTGTTATTTATCATTTAATGTAACTACAGAACAACTTTGGTGTTTTAGGCTCACATTGTCCAGTATATCTTTTTATTACACCAATTTATAGATCTAAATGTGATATTGACTGAACAGATATCCGATCCATCAAATATTGGCGGTGATATCCAATACCAGTATTAGATCAGTGCGTCCCGGTTCAATCGCAAGAAAACCAAGTAATCATTAAAAAGAAAAAACAAAATGCACTAAAATGAACCGTGCAGCCCTAATGAAGAGACTTACTACTGTTCTCTGCTTGTTGGGGAGGTAGACTCGGATTGTACCCCCTCCGCGGGGCACATCTTCTGGGCTGGTTTCCCCCGAGGAGGAGTAGCAGGAGGAGGTGGAGGACATGGTGACAGCAGCACTTATCACATCCCAGCCTCAACACAGATGAGGAAATTCAAAGATGGCCCTTTACCTCGAAGCTGCCATGAGAAAAAAATGAAATGAGTGTTGTAAAGGTCCCATGGCATGAAATTTTCACTTTCTGAGGTTTTTGAACGTTAATGTGAGCTCCCCTACCCTGTTTAGCCCCCCCCCCCCCCCCCCATGGCTAAAAGTCGCGAAATGTGTAAACTGAGCATTTGCTGTCCTTTTCTGCGTTTGAAAAAAAGACAGCCCAAACAGGCGATTCTGAACGCTTAAAGATCACATGACATGGTACTTCTTGATGCTTTTATATGGCTCCTTAATGACTCCCTAATACTGTAAATGAATCCTTCTTCAAAATCAACACTTAGTGCATGAGAAAGACACATGTACAGAGTCAGAGTCATAATCTCTCTGTCTGAACAACTCATTCTGGGCCTTGTTGCTTGAATGCAAATGAGAAGGACACAGATTGGTTAGAGGAGTGTGTGTGGGGGGGGGGGATGCGCCGCTGGTTCCTTGTTTTAGCGGTGCGCTGTGCCTGGCCCCACTTCCGCGTGTGTAAGCGCGAAGGAGGAAAGGACAACCTTTTCAATGAAAAAAAACACATTTTTACAGAAAATAAAATTAAACCACTGCTGTTTCAGAGGTCCAGAGGGTTGGGTAAAGGACTTCCAAGCCTAGAAACACTCGCACGTGCCTCCAGGCAAATAAAAAAACGCATTTCGCATTGCGTAGCTCCTCCGCAGTCCAAACTCTCTGGGCGTGATTTCCAGAGACAGGAGGTGGAGATCCAGACGGTGGTGGAACTGAATTTGCATTTCTTTTTTCGATCTGACATCAATAAGGTGCCTTGTCCAGAATCGCCCATTTGAGCTGTGTTTTTTTCAAACGCAGAAAAGGATCGCAAATGCTCAGTTTAGACATTACGCAACTTTTAGCCATTGGGGGGCCCTAAACAGGGTAGGGGAGCTCACATTAACGTTCAAAAACCTCAGAAAGTAAAAATTTCATGCCATGGGACCTTTAAACGCTGAAGTGGGGCCAGCGCACAGCGCACCGCTAATCCAGGAAAACGGAGCATTTGGCCACACCCCCACCTGCTGCACTGGCCTGCCTCTGTCCTCCTCATTTGCATTAAAGCAACGCCCAGAATAAAGTGTTTCAGAGAGATATTTAGCCTCATGAAGACAGTCAGAGTCATATCTCATGCACTGAGGCTTGATTTTGAAGAAGGATTCATTTAGAATATTAGGGAACCATTAAGGCGCCATATATCTTTAAGGGTGCATTGTTAACTTTTCTGATAGACGGTCTGTCAAATGCTTTTCTTCATGGAGATGTTATTGCTTTTGCTTTGTCTGGAATGTTTCACATGCCATTAAACCTTTCTATCATCATGGACACCAAACCAGACCTAGTTACAGGTCAGATCTGTGGAGAGGCGACCCCGCTCACTGTCACAATGCCTGTTTTTCTAGGTATTTTTGAGCTATAAAAACTGTAACTGAATAAATGTGGAGCATTCCAGGCAGAGCAGTGACATTTCCATAGAAAGAAGGTGATGGACCCCCAACCAAAGAGTTAAACAGAATACAGAATTTTAAATGTGTGTAACAATAAAAAAGGACTAAATAAGCAAAGAATGTTGAAATATTCCCTAATTAGAACAGTTTAGTATAATTATAAAAAGGTACAGATAGTGGCATGGTAAGTGTTTTATTATGTTGTTACGATACTATCATTTCAAACTACTACTGCTAAGGCATAGACTTGACACTAAAAATGTATCCATAACGGAAATAACATATTGTATACGTGAATGATATTCACGTATTCATGATATTGTATAATCAAAAATCTCTGAATAATGTCATGGGCCATCACAATATATCAAATCTCAAGTCTCTTTGTTTAAATTCATTGTTATGATGCAGCAATAGCTAAAAGAAACAGAGGGAACTACATAGACCATGATCCTTTGCTCAGTTTCAGTCCAATTTACATGATGAAATAAGATTTAAAAGTGCTTAATAAGTTAACTCTGGTTTATGACAGAATCAAATGCTCCTCAAGGCACTTTTAGGAAAGGAAAGGAAAAAGTTGTATATTCACAGTTTTGCAAGCCTCTACAAAATATCGTAATAAATATTGTACCGTGAGATGCATATCGTACCGAGAAATTTGGGTATTGTTACATACCTACTTGATACTCAACAGATTCTGATACATGATCGTAATAAAAAAGAAATTATTTTCTATTTAGCTGATAAAAAGTGATTTTCAACAATAAATATTAGTGTTTTTTTCTTTTATATTACCATGTCATGTCTATGTGTTCTTAAACAACTCAAGAGCACTCTAAAGCTATTCAGGAAAAGTGAATGTGAATTTTTAGTATCATAATAATTTCTAATAATAGACTGATTTCCAATAGGCTACTTTTGACACTCGTACATTATCATCACACTTATGAGATTATGTATTGATAATACATTTGTTATGCAAATAAAGGTGGACCAGAGTGGATACATTTGCAGATAAACCAGTCATTATTGAAAGAAAATAGGAAACTTAAAACAAACTGCTGGAATTAAAGGGCCCATATTTCGCCATTTTCTTATTTTCTATGTTATAATGTTGTTTCTTCATCAAAAACATACCTGGAGTTGTGTTTTGTTTCATTCACACATGATTAACACACAAAACCTGTGAATGTACACACTGTTCCACCTTCTGTTGTCATGTGGTAATACAGGAGGCACTCCACTTTGTTTTTAACTCCATAAAGCTTCACAAGAATCATTTGGATGTATTTCAACCCTGGAATTGTAAATCTCTACGAAACAAAAGGTAAACGGCAGCTGTTAACTACCCCTTCATGATATCAAAAGGTGGAAAAGAGCATTTCGGAGATGAAGACAGACTAATGATAAAGGCTTACCTAAATGTGTGCATGAACTAAAGCACAACTCCAGGTATGCTTTTGAAGAGATAACATTATACATGACTGTGTGTCAATTTTGTATAATATAGAGTGAATAATAAGATTTAACTAATTTGAAATGTTCATGGGTTATAAATAGTATTGATATGGCTAAGTTAATGTGAACTTGCTACGCTATATAATGCATTGATGTTGATTTCTGGTTGTTACTGTGTTTATTTATAATTTATTTACCATTTTATCACTGCTCGATTTGCGTTTGACTTGTTCTGCGCATGCGTGCTTCGGGCTGTCATTTGGGGTACAGCAACACACAATATTGAACTGAAAGGGACTCACCAAAAACAGAAATGTAAACGTTTAACTAATTTCTTTGGAAATCCTGTTTAGAATAACGTTCCCAAACCGTTTCACAGATTAGACGCAAATGTATTACTTGCATGGAAAGCGTTATATTAAAAGTATGACAATATTTCGTACGGGAATAGTTATTTTTCAGTTATTTAAATTATAAATTTTAAAAAGTTGAAATCTAAATTAATTTTTATTTTATTATTATTATTTTTAAGAACGTTCGGCTTAAATAGCGTCACGTAAGCAAACTCACATTTAGCCCACCATATCCTGCATGGGAAAGAACTACAACAAGCCTATAAAAAGACGCCTATAGAAATACTTTGTTCCGACCCAAACGATGCATTACCCAAAGCACAATTACAATTGATAAACTTCTAAAAAGGACTGCAAGCTACAAGCAAGCTACTGTACACGTACTACTAGACTTCTGTTTAAATACATGACAGCCCTGGATAAGTTAGTTTGTACAAGTTTACGATGCTTTACTGGACCTAAACTTGTAGTATTCCTCATTTCAAGACCCATCCCTGGTAAATCAGACGTGTTGGAGTTGTTTATCCAAGAACAGTACGCCTGACAGAGATTATGTAGCCCGCTCGGCGCTAGCTCCGTGTACACTCTGAAGACTCTCTCGAAACTTTGGGCATTTCGCACGGGGCGGGGCTTAAATCGTCTCAACATGTCAATAAAAACGACTTCTTAATAGTTTAATGTTAATTTAGCATCGGCTGTCAAATAAGTTCTTGGTTTAAACATTAATTTCTGCTTTATATGCACGAGAAATGATCGATAACCAAGGCATTCACCTGAAACCTGTAATTATATTTTTGACATAGAATCCAATGTAATGCTGCAGTACAAGAATCCATAGGGGGGTTAATAATGAACTCATATTTTCTAGGTTAAAAACTTGTATATTTGTTTTTAAAAATGTGTAAGAGTTAAATACAAAGGTGACATTTTCCAGTTTAGCCAATAAAATAATTTCTATTGCCAAAACAAATTTGAATCTTACAAAAAATATAAAGTAGACTAGAATTCAGAGCATAGAGTGTAAATGTAAATTCTTTATGCAGTCTATGATCCAAAGCGACGCTTGATCGCGCCAACTCGGGCGAAATGCCTGGAGTTTAACGAGTCCCGTTGGAGCTAGAGCTAACGCTAGCCAACTCCGGGTTGCGCTACTTTTGCTGCCTCCCTAAAATCTACAGCAGCGATCGGATTTACATTTTCTTCATATAACAGCGTAATAACCGGTACAACTCCATCTTTAATACAACATGTATAGGAGCAGCTAAACAGTATTTGAGCAGTTTTAAGAAACTCTTACCTGCGTCAGCCATCTTGAATACTCTCAATCTGAAGTCGAATCTGTCAAGAACTTCAGAGAAAGCGGAACACTATCAGAAACCCTGCGTCGTGATTGGCTAGGGGCCCAAGAGGCGCTCTGTGATTGGCCAAGACT
The DNA here is from genome assembly GCA_036785185.1 of Paratrypauchen microcephalus. Taxonomy (NCBI): domain Eukaryota; kingdom Metazoa; phylum Chordata; class Actinopteri; order Gobiiformes; family Gobiidae; genus Paratrypauchen; species Paratrypauchen microcephalus. The sequence continues at coordinate 3,502,725 of JAVJIX010000090.1, read as the reverse complement.
AGCGCAATACTGGGAGGGTGGGAGCCGCGAGAAAAAGGGCATATACCTCAACGTTTACACTTTTTTATGATCACAATCATTAGTGAGAACCATATTTTAGAACAGGCCGATTAAATCATTGAATAACTGATTTAGTTTTTGCTCATTGTACATTGGATTACTATTGGAACTATTATAGTACCAGTATTACAACTTGTGAAATGCACTTGCTACTTTGCAATTTACCAATGAAAGCTCATTCAAAATCTATAAAAAGTGACACAGTAAATGGCATGATCTTTGTTTTTATTACAAATACCATTGATATACACTACTGTTAAGTTGCATTATGTGTGACACATCAAATAACATTTATTCCACACTGAGAAATCTTTTTTTCTTTGAGGTGTGAGTGTATGCATGATGTCGCCACTCCACATCCGCCGTGCTTTCGTTTTCCAGGGTCCCCAATTTGATCATGTACACTAAAGCATTTCAAAAAGTGTGTAATTATTTTAGAAATGAACACATCTTGAAATTTTAGTAAATAGTCTCATACTTACATTTCATTTCAAACCTCGGCCCAACTTCTGTCAGCTCTACATTCTTGTGGTCTGTTTTCTTATATGTGTGATGCCTAGAATATTGTTTATATTGAAAGCAGGTATTAATACAGGTAAGAGCACATTGTATTCAACTAACATAACTTCATATGCCTAAATATTATAAGAAACTGTTGGCTTGTTAAAACTTTTACTTCTTCCCACTCCCTTTCGAGCTTTTTTGTTGTTGTCATTATTGTAAGTGTACAAATGGTACAGGATTTTTTTTTTTGTTCTAAGTATTGTAATGACAGTAATGTGTGAAAAGGAACTGAACAACAAAGCTCAAATTAAATGACTGATGCCGTCAGTCCATCAGTTAAAATTAATATTCAAAGTCACCAGAGTACATAACTTATAACATTAAAACTTGATTTTGTTTTTATATCTTGTATCTTCTGTACTGTAAAGAAATGCAATTATTCCAAGTCAGACCTGAAGGAGATGTAGTCCTCCTGATTTGCAAATGTGATGACACGTCGGCTGTCCTCTTTGGGAACTGGAAACAGATACTTGAGGATATTCGAAACCTACGAGCAGAATTAAGGTTTAGTGCCACAACAACACAACACGCAGCAGTGTAGGAGAATCACTGGGTTTCAGATGACATGACTGGTTCACACTGGTTAATTGAGATGGGGTCAGGCACAAAGACTATTATTAAAATGCTGATTTTAATGTGGTTGAATATATGGCCTAAGGTCCTTTTGGCTAATAGGGCGGCAACTAATGATTACTTTAGCATTTGACTGGTCAAATGAATTTCTTTTTTGCCTTTTGAGTTTTCATACAACTGTAAAAAGATTAGAGATCAAGGTTAAACATATCTTCAATGAATATAATTAATATTGTTGAAAGAAGGTCACTTAAGAATAGCTTTTTAACTGTCAGATGGCAGATTTGTTGACCTGATTTATGGTTTATATCTCTAATTACTGGGCTGGGCACATAAAAAAAAAAAAAAAAAAAAAACCCAAACTGGCACAAAGTTGAGTGTCATCTCTGGCAGTGAAAATAAACAAAAGAACATTTTACAATGGCGTTGTAAAGTAGAGCCAAGATGTGTCTGTTGTCAGTTGAAAGGACTTTAAGCCATAAAATTAATATGGGGAGCCAATCCCTAATAAATAATCAGGTTCAGCAAATCGATTATAGGGCGTCGTTTAGTCAATTAATTGGTTGATGGAGCCTAAAGCCCGTCTCACACTAGAGGATAATTTACCAGATTAAAGTAGCATTGTGTAACTTTTCTAGTGAAGGGTCTGTTAAATTATTTTCCTTATGGAGATGCTATTGCTTTGTCTGGAATGTTCCACAGTATGTCATGGTATTAAAACTTTCTATCGTCATGGAGACCAAACCAGACCAAGTTACAGGTCAGATCTATGGAGAGGAAACCCCGCTCGTAGTCAGAATGCTTGTTTTTCTAGATATTTTTGGGCTATAAAATAAATAAATGAATACATGCAAGGTAGAACTGTTTAATGTCATACTGTGGAACATTCCAGGCAAAGCAGTGACATATCCATAGCAACAAGCAGGTGAGGGACCCGCAACAAAAAAGTTACAGTGTGCCTTGGAGGACACGATTTTCTTCTACTCAACTTCTTATGTGATTTTTACATCGCTGCGCTTCTCATGCGTGATATCAGTGTGACTCTGAGCTGATCGGTCATATCATAACAGTAAAACAACACCACACCAACAACCAATAAAACAGAGTATCAGGGGGAGGCGGAATGATGAACACAGACATGCAAGATACAAACTCAGGAAATAGCAAAACATATTAGGCGACTTTACGTATTCCTCACTTCTCATCAAGTTGTAAAGTTAACTGCAGAAATCTCATCCTTATTATCCATTAGAATTTGTCCTCTATAAAAAATGACCCCCAGTCAACGTTCCCTCTAAGCTGCGCGCCTGTGCAATTGCGCACTGCTCGCACATTCTCAGCGCACAAGAAAACCTATGCAGCGCAGAGATGAAAGAGTTCCGCTTTTTTTTTCAGCCGCGGGGTCATCTGAATACGGGGAATCGTCCCGTATTCAGAAACAAAAGTACGTGTCACGTATTAAACTTCTACCGGTGTGCGAGGAGCACGTGCAGCTCTTTCGCAACAGCGTGTAGCGGGGGTGCATGTCGGATGTCGCGCACAGGGGTCCAAGGGGAGCTCAGGGAGTTAGTGTGTTTGCTCAGACACATAAAACATTAGGGGGAACATTGCCCCCAGTCCACAAAACAGCAGTATTAATACAGTTTGAAGCCTTCTTTAAAAATGTAGTTTGGCAGGTTTTAGTCAACCAAAATTAGTATTAGACAACTCATTTTATTTAGATTATAAGGATTTATAGTGAAAAACATCAGAAAAGAGAGATCAGAGAGTGGGTTATCTGAAGGTTTGGACTTTTTTTGGTGTTTATATGTAAAAAAGCACATTAAACTCATGATTCTTTGTCTTTATATAAACACCTATCCTAGTACTTGATTCTGCAAAATTAGTTGTTTTTGCACAAACTCCAATGCAATTGCAGTCGTGTGAGTGCAGTTGGGGTCAGATACATAGAGATATGTAATAGTTTTGAAAGGTTTAGCCATGCCCACTTCTATCGCCATGGAGACCAAACCAGACAATTTACAGGTCAGATCTGTGAAGAGGCTGATCCTGCCCCTTATGAGAGAGGGTCCTCACCCGTTTGCCGAGCCGCGATGTGAAGTTGTGGAAGATGAGGTGTGGATAGGCCTCGGACATGGTGCCTATGTCAGGAACATCGTGTCTCATCACCACGTTGTACAGTGTGAAATACGCCGTGGGGCCGAACGGCAAGTGACACACCACCAGCCCATCTAGGAGAGGTCGGACAAAAGTAAGCCATTTTAGAATGCAACTTATAAATATTTCAAAGCAAGTTTTTTAAGTGGTGGTGATATGAATTTTTAGGAATATGTGGAGCTTTAAAGGTACAGTGTGTAGGATTCGTGGCGCATAGGTGGTGTAGGTACCATGCACTTCCTCTTTTGGCTACGGCAGACCTCGAGGGTCACCCGGGAGCGCCATAACGCGGACAGCTCGCATACCAGCGCGCACCCGGCGCTGTGCGAGCTCTCGCCGACAACTACTGTATAAATAAAACGCGGTACCGTTCACAGTTTTTTTTTTTTCCTTTTCGCATGAAAACACACATTCCCGATCGTGTACCATGACAATCTACACATCAAATTAAACCTTACGGTCTCCTCTTTTTGACTATGTAATTCATTTCCCAGCACAACAATCACTCCCTGAGCACATGGGGCTTTTATAAGGAAAAGCACAAAACAAGGTTTGCTACTTAGCTTACCTTTGAAGGCTCTGGACAGGTCAAACTCTGTATTTCACCATAAGCTTGGTCTCAATCTGTCCGTAAGGATCCAGCGAATAAAATCCAGTAAAACAATTTAGTCCAAAACACGTGTTAGATCCATTACGACGTGTGATCCGGGACATGCTTGTCGTTGCTTACCCAAAACCACCAGCCTTGCCGAAGGCGGAGCCCAAATGTCCTTCTGCGGCTCTCGTAATCAAAATGGCTGCCTCTATATGGGGAAGATCCCCCTTTTATGTGACTATATCTAAGTCCAAAAGAATACTTTGATTTCATGATGGAAGTGAAAAGGCTTGGAAAACAATGTATATTTGAATGGGTATCTTCAATTTCGGTAATTAACGGGTAAAAATCTTACACACTGTCCCTTTAAATAAAAAAAAATAACAATGCTGAAATAGTTAGCTACATTTTAATAAAGCAGATTTGATTGTATTTAACTGCTGTAGATTCAAGATTTGTGCACACACAAAAGTCCATACACATTAGAATTCTCAAGCAGGGCTCTTGGACGTTCAAGTAAGAACAGGTAAAAAGTGCATTTGAGGAAAAAAAAGTCACATATAAAATCAATAATAATAATAATAATAATAAATAATAATAATAATAATAATAATAATAAAAACACACATTAAACACATATTTTGAAAAGGGCCAACATTTAAAAAGCAGCAGTAAGGCAGACCCCTGTTAATTATAAATACTGTATACTACACAAAACACAACGCCAAGGGGAAAATCTAAATATTATACACTACTCACAATAAGTTAGAGATATTGAGAGAGACTCAGCGGATGTCATACATACAGTGTTTGCTTCACTTCAGAGATTTTTGGGATAGGGATGTAATGATGATAGACACACCTCATTTTGTGTTTTTCACATACTGGTTTCACTGTGTACATATTGGGGCTAATGCCAAAAAATACTTAAAGACAAACCTTTTCAATGTGGCATCAATTTCACCATTCTGTGTGTATAAAAAGTTGGTATTGTCAGTAAGTCATTCCAAGTTCATCATTCAAACAGCCATGAACACATGACGTCACTTAAAGGACGAGCAGCGTCACCTGGCCATAGTGCCCCTTCGGGTCGGTAGCAGACAATCAACTGTTGCTCGTGAACTTGGTGTGTCTCAAAGTGTCATCAGCAGACTTGCATCAAGACATAGAACTACTGGCACGAGTGACAGACCGCACACAGCCACACAGCTGCAGGCCCGTTTACGAGAGGTGAGGGGACTAGGATTTCCAGACAAACCATACGCAACAGACTCCACCGCTTTGGCTTGAATGCCAGACAACCGTTGTAGGCGACTCCACTGACACCAAGACACCGCCGTGAACGTTTGCAGTGGGCACAAGATCATGTGACCTGGACAATGCTGCAGTGGTCTACCGTCTTGTTCACTAATGAGTGTCTGGTCAACTTGCAAAGAAATGATGGTCGTCAGCGTTGCTGGAGAAGTCGAGGTAAGCAATACGCCGAGGTCAGCATGGTCCCCAGGGTTCCCTTTGGTGGAGGCGGTGCAACAGTCTGGGCAGGCATCACCAGTCAGCGCAAAACAGATCTGGTTATTGTAGATGGCTCAGTAACTGCACGTTCTTACCTCAGAGACATCATAGAACCCATCATCATCCCCCAATTCCACCAGCACACTCCCAACTTTCTGTTCATGGATGATAATGCTCCACCTCATCGAGCCAGAATTGTCACAGTTCGACTTCAGGAAGTCGGAGTGCCTCATATGGTATGGCCAGCAATGTCCCCTGACCTGAACCCCATAGAGCACGTCTGGGACCAGTTGAAGCAGAGACTGGATGATCGTACCCCACCATCACATGATCTGGCAGAACTGCGTGTAGCACTTGTGGAAGAGTGGAATGCATTGCCTAAGAACATCATCATGAGGATAGTGAGGAGCATGAGATGTCGCTGTCAAGCTGTCATTGCACAATGTTTTTGTTTTGTTTTGTTGGCGGCACAGTGGCTGAGTGGCTAGCACTCATGCTTCACAGCAAGAAGGTTCCGGGTTCGATCCCCTGGTCGCCCAGGCCTTTCTGTGTGGAGTTTGCATGTTCTCCCGGTGTCTGGGTGGGTTTCCTCCAGGCACTCCTGTTTCCCCCATCAACCCAAAACATGCACAGGTAAAATGCATAGGTAAAATCCTCCAGCTGAGGTCCTGACCAAGCTGAAGCAAGAAGATCATGGAGATGGTCCCCGGGCGCAGTAATGTGCAGCCCACTGCTCCTAATAACAGGATGGGTTAAATGCAGAGAAGAATTTCTCCAGTGTGAGATCAATAAAGTTGCTGCTTCTTCTTCTTATTATTATTATTATTGTTTTGGGCTATCTTTGTTATTGTCATAATTTTTGGGGGTGTAATGAATTAAACTAATGAAAAAGGTGTTTTTTCTCATTCATTATTAGTAATATCAAAGGAACTTACTTATTTCATTAAAATTCAGACCAAATAGGAAAAATACTCGTATGAATAACAATACCCCTAACTTATTGTGAGTAGTGTACATGTAAAAATGTAGGGGTATCTTGAATTGCACTATGAGCTGGTCAGACACAGACATTATGAGGAAAAAGCAGCTCACCTGGCTGTCCTCTGGTCTCATGTACGATCACCAGGTCTGTGACGACGTTGGCTCTGCAGGCTCTGACCAGAGAGATGATCTCATGGTTTCCTCTGTTCATTCTCTGGGCACCTGGAAACATTAACTTCACCTCCTGTAACAGACAAAGCAGTGTACCATCTATTATCTCGAAGCATGTAAAGAGAATTGTCCCGCTAATCCTAAAATCTTCATAAAGCACATCTGGAGAACTGCACTATTAGTTGTTAGTTGTTAGTTACCACAAACATCAGCACAAACTTTTCAGTAAGGTTCTGACCTTGGCAAACATTTTGAGCCTGGAGCTGGGGTCTCTGGACGTAGTGACCATGACTTTGGGATCTTCAACTCCTGCCCATTTATACTCGTCATCCATGTGTGAGCTGACACCTGCACAATGTTAGAAACAATTAACTATTATTAACTACTGTCAATTAAATATAAATATAGTACATCAGGACCTATGCTGTAACACATAACCATTGTATTGTAATTTTGGTGGTCATTGGTTACATGAGGCATCATTCACACTTCATTTCTTCATACATTTCTAGGGATGGTACAAGATGTCATGCCACAAGATCTCGCGAGACCAAATTGTCACAAGATCGTGCACACATGAAAAAATAATCTCATGAGATTTTTTTCCATGCGTTTATATTTGGATTGGAGAAAAAAAGTCACGTGTTGGCGAGTTATGTCTCTTACAGTTCTAAAAAGCAGTAGTAGAATGGAAACAAAACTATGAAATCAAATAAATACTAAACTGTGAGTCTAAAATTGGAAAACTGAATCGTGAAATGTATATATTAGTAATGACGCCAAAATCTCCTCTTGTCTCGGTCTCGTGGACCCAATCTCGTATCCAGTCTCGTCTTGTGGAAATTGTGTCTCGTCCCATCCCTATACATTTCCATACGTTTTTTCCCATATCTTTAAGCTAACTGCAAGAGTGTACAGCATGAATTTGAAATTCATAACTATATATAAGTAACTGACTTTTTTTTTTTAATTGTTAAAATTTGTCAAAAGGAAAGCTTGTAATTATTAAGGAGATAAAATTGTTTGCAAAAAGGCAACAAAACCCTGTCTCCAATTGATCTATAACACCTCGTGGTTGAAAAGTTAGAAAAGTTATCTATATTGTCTTTGACTACGACTTTTTCAGACCAACCTTTAACAGTTATTCATGGGCAAAAAAGAGGTACAGTGAACCCTCGTTTATCGCGGGGGTTAGGTTCCAGAAATAGCCCGCAATAAGTGAAATCCGCGAAGTAGGACAATTTTATATTTTACAATTATTCTACATGTTTTAAGGCTGAAAACGCTTCACCAGACACATTATACACCTTTCTGAGACTGGTATTAACATTTTCTCACATTTTTCTCTTGTTTAAACACTCAAACTTTTGTAGATTTTCATTAAAATATATTAATAGTGGGGCGGGGGCACGTGACACGCGGGCACGTGCGCGCGGGGTGCGCGCGGACACGTGCGTTTGTTTTGGTACCACATATCCATGCCATGTGCGAAAGTCGAGTGGAAAGCGACCTGGATATCATTTTGGGCAAGACTCAAGCCACTGCTAACAGTGCCGAACCGCTAACAGACGCCTCTGAGCACCAGAAGACCAGGTAAGACTAACCTGCGCTCACAAGAGTTGGTTGCATTTCACCCCGGCTCCAAAATCAGTCCGCTATCAATGCGTCGCCAATACTCCACAGCTCTCTAGGACGGGTTCGTCCTCTCGTCCTCTCACGGGGAAGAGCCACTGTCTCCACAGTGCGCGCGAGTGTCCTCTCCCCGCTGCGGCTCCCCCGGACGCCGCAGCGGGCCCGTCCATGTTGATTCTTGGAAGAGTCCATGTTGATTCTTGGCTCTTCCATGGTCCGGCTCGCACTCTCTTCCATGGCTCGTGCAAGTAAACAAAGGCCACACCCCCTGTCACCCAGGCGCTCTCGTGAAGGAAATCTGAGACTCTGTCCCTACCATCCCTGGTCTAGACCTGGTTTAGTCCTGGTTTAGACCTGGTTTAGTCCTGGTTTAGACCTGCTTTAGACCTGGTTTAGTCCTGGTCTAGTCTCTTAGCTAATCAGGGCGCAGGACAGAATGTTACACTGTAAAAAAAAAGTTACACTATAAAAAAAATTGAAAAAAAAAAAAAAAAAAATTGGAAAAAAAAATCCGCGAAACAGCGAGGCCGCGAAGAGTGAACCGCGATACAGCGAGGGTTCACTGTATTTAATTTATTTTTCGTGCTGCCTTGAACATTTGAGTTTGTCTTGTTTTACGCACTACACTCACATCACACACATACCGCACACAATACATGCACCACAAGGCACCATTGATACCTACATACTCACAACCCCATCTTATTTTTTGTACATATTTATCCTCGTTTAAACCGTTATTTGAAATTAAATATACTTTTGACCACTTTTCCTCCTTGTTATTTTCCCTCTTTGTTGTGCACCTGAGCCAGGTATAACAAAATACAGAAATGAGACTTGCCTTCTCCTCCTTCATCGTCATATTCCAGCAGTTTCTGTAGCTGCAGAGCATCTTTGCGCACCTCAGTGGGAAGAATACGGTTTTCTGCAACAACACATGTTTTTGTCAGTAAACCATGTGCAATAAATGTGTTTTAAAAGTGTTAAATGGAACAGTGGAAGAGCCCTACCATTGAGGGCTCCTTTCAACTTCTGCTTCTTCTCTTCTATAGTCCAGAGACGGTCTTCCTGGGCTTTCCTGTACAGGTATTCTTTCCTCAGTCTAGCCTCTCGACGGAGCTGAACACACAAATACATGGAAATAAAAATCTTATCTCAAAACATACAAGTGAAAACCTCTTATAGTCAAAGAGAGCTGAACTTTAATATTTAAAAGTTGCACTGTGTAACTTTTTGGTTTGTTTAATTGGGGGCCTGTCACCCGCTTGTTTCCATAGATGTGTCACTGCTCTGCCTAGACTGTTCCACAGTATGGCATTAAACAGCTCTACCTTACATTTATCCAATTACAGGTGGTTTTATAGCTCAAAAATACCTAGAAGGCGGCGGGGCCGCCTCTCCACAGAGCTGACCTGTAACTTGGTCTGGTTTGGTCTCCATGAAGATAGAAAGGTTTAATGCCATACTGTGAAACATTCCAGACAAAGTAATAACATCTCCATGGAGAAAAGCATTTGACAGACCCTCAACCAGAAAAGTTACACAATGCACCTCTAAAGTGAAAAACGAAGTTAAGTTGGCAATGTGTCCCATTTGTCATGCTGGGCTGATCACAACTGGACTGATTTTGGTGTGTTTTTGTTTTGTTTTGTTTAGTTAAATTTAGTCAGTTATACATTACATAGCAATGTCCTAACTTGAAAAGAACATAGCTATTAAAATTAAAATCAACATATTTAAATTTCAATTAGAAAAGAATTAGAATAGAAGAAAAACTTTACTCAATACTCTAATCATGATTCTAGTCTGTGCCTGCATAAGTTAAACATATATAGCCCACTCATAAACAAAATAAATAATAGAAATACCCAAGATGTTTAGAAAGAGAAAAAACACATGTCAGGGCTAAAGATTATCGGCATATAGAAGCATGGTTAATTTAAAAGAGATGGGTAACAAGTCTGCGTGTTTATTTGGACTCCAATATGATTCCCCACTAAACATTTGCAAAACCGGCACCGACAACAATCAAACGCGATGGGAACTTTGAATTTCGAATACGCCATCAAAGTACAAACCCGCGCAATGGAACACGATATCAAAACTAACAGGAAAAACTGCAAAATGTACGTTTAACTCACCATGATTGCTTGTAAATGGATGTTGCAGATTCTCACATGGACACAGGAAGAGGAATGAACTACGGCTTCTATGATTGGTTGCAGCAGGACCAATGAACGCGCGTTTTACTCAAAAGGGCAGTTGCTTTTTTAATTTTTATTCTATTTATTTTTAATTTACTCATTTTATCTTTTATTTTCTTCGTATTCAATAAATGTAGACTATATTATGATGAGGACTATTATTTTTTTTGTAAAAAATAATGGAATTTCATGGCATTGTCTGGAAATGCAGAAAGCAGCACAGAACTTTAAAAAAAAAGAAAAAAAAAAGAAAAAAAATGCTATTTATTTATTTATTTATAAATGGAAACTTTCTGGATGATGGGAAAATATACTAAAATGCTAACTTAAGCTATGTGTCTTCCAGTTTTTCGATCCATACGTGTGAAAAGTCCCTCAGTCGTCCAGGTAGAATCCATGATAAAAGGAGAAGTTCAACTGAATTAATCTGCACTCTTCACTTTTAAATATTTGAATAGTGATGATTAATGGCTTTTTAATGCATTTTGAAAACATTGTGTGTAACTTCTGCTACATACTTTACTAATTATATATATATATGTATATATAAATTTCTAATTTTATTGAAGTAACAGTGGTCTTAGTTGAGTAAAAATTTTGTCTGACAAAAGCTTTGTTATAATATGAAACAGTCTGAACACTTGTGTTTTTTTGTCTGTCTTTTGAAAACACTAGATTTTGTGTATTAATTTAAATTTAAAATTTAAATTTTTTGTCCTTCCAAGTACAAAAAATTCAACTTGAGAAATATTATTCTGAAGTAACATTACTTTTACTTGAGTACTGTTTTTGGTTAATTGTATGCAATTCCAAGCCAGAGTAGACCAGTCAGACATACACAAGGACATATAGAACTCTGAAAATGAAGAAATAAGTTTGTATTTATTGGTCAAAACAAACAGAGGCAAACTCACACATAATGTAAAGATGAGACATGTTATGGGGTGAAAAATATATGAAGAATTTAGTCCAAAATGTCCAGCTCGAAATGTCCAAAACGATGTCTAATTTAACTGTCATGGAAACTAGTGTAAAAATGTTGTCAACATTTTGGACTAAACTATCTCCAAGTCTATTTTTTATTTCCTATACATCCTTTTCTTACTTTACATCGAGTCTCATGCGTCAGGTTGAAACTTTCAACATTTATCCTCCATCATGGACGAAGACACAGAAATACAGGACCAATGCTGCATAGTTTCACACACAATTTGTAAACTGTTAAAAAGAGTGTTTTGGGATTATTCATGGGAGTTAAAATGGTAAGAAGTGTCCTTTTACTTAAAACCTGTCTAAAAATATAATACCTACAATTTTTCCTCAGATGTAGGAATGTTTCACAGCTGGCAAATGTTTTGTATTGTACATCAGGTGTAATAGACTGGTCACTGGTGATAGACATAGAAACAGTGCCCCCCTTTAAAAGTGATTTTGTTTTACAGGGGAAAACGTAAGTTAAATATTTTGTTGGAGAAAAGGAGGACATCAATTGAAGACAAACATTTTGCACTGAAAATCCAAATAGCAGCATTATTCTACTAAAAATGTGTAGAAGCTGACTTGATTGAGTGCTCTTTTGAGTTTCTGGTTGTACAATTTTAGAATAAAAAAACAAAACAATTTCTAGTCATTTTGTGAATATATACTTTCCATTTTTAACCTTTTGCAGCCAATTAAAAGAGGCTATACCGATATTTTCTCCACAAATGTGTTATCTTGAGATGGCTGTGTGCTGTGTCTGTCTAATTTTGGCTGCTGAAACATTTGAAATGTGCCATAAACTCATCATGGTGGATATGTAGGATATGCTGGAAAATTAGTTAAGAAGGGAAGGAATATTTTTAGATATGTTTAAAATGAAGTACCTCGGTTTTTCTACTTTATAAATGCAGTAAAAATCAGGTATGGCGTCTTTAATTTGCATTTCAGCTGATCTATGTTTGTCAACAATATACAGTCTGTAGCTGTTAAGGTGCCTTGTGTAACTTTTCAGGTAGATGGTCCATCAAATGCTTGTCTCCATAGAGATGTTATTGTTTTGTCTGGAATGTTTCACACTATGGTGTTAAACCTTTCATTCATGGAGACCAAACCCAACCAAATTACAGGTTTTTCTAGGTATTTTAGAGCTATAAAACCACTTGTAATGTAAGGTAGGTCTGTTTAATGTCATACTATGGAACATTCCAGAAAGAGCAATGACATATCCATAGAAACAAGCAGATGATGGACAGACCCAGATCCAGAAAATAGGAGTGCACCTTTCGAAGAAGAAGAAAAAAAAGTAAACAACATTTTTGCAGAGGTAGAACCATGTAGGTTCCCTTTAAAAAAAAAAAAAAAAAAAAATATATATATATATATATATATATATATATATATATTTGCAACTATAAACAAGACAAAATCAACTGGACTGATCAGAAGTTGAGGAATACAAGAATTATCTCACCACACTTGTTTAGGGAGCATCACAGTTAAAAACAGTTTACATTAAGAACACTTTTAATACTTCATGAGACACGCCGTTTGAACCTCCTTTAAGGCATTTTCTGAGAACAGGAAGATACTGGGTTTAAAATCTGGAAAAAGTACATCCAAACTAAACGGGCAACAACTCAGCATTTTAAAACTTGCACTGCGTAACTTTTTGGTTGGCAGCTTGCTCTGGTTTGAAGTAAAAGCAAGTAAAGCAGTAATATCTCCATGGAAAAAAGCATTAGACGGACTCTACACCAGAAAGGTTACATAATGCACCTTTATAATTAAAATGTACCTGAGTGGTGACAAGCCACGTTTTTCTAGGTTTAACATTGAATAAATTCAATACTTTGAATTCAACATCAGTTTGGAATCACAGTAAGGCTTGATATGGTAAACTGTATGTATATGAGATTCTGCATTTCTAACCATTTCTTTCAGACCAGAAATGCTGTAGATATGAAATTGTGTAAGTAAACCAAAACCAAATTTAAACCAAATTTACTTTAAAATAAATATTTAAATATTACTATATATGGGCGATGTGTTTTATTGGAGGAGTGCTACGGTCTGAGGTTGAAATGTAGTTTTGTAGGGATTTATAGAACAATGGCAATCTTTTTAACCAATATGGAATGCCCCGATTCAAAAAAGACATTAATTAACTTAAAAGGCCTATTTCCCCCCATGTATTTGAGGAAAACTTGTCTTGCCCTAGTACAGATATTTTGTATAAGCAGCTCTTGAGGTAAAAGTCTGCTGTGTACTGTCGGCATCCAATTAGAAATCGTTTTATTGTCCGATAATAAGGAAGTGAACCATAGCATGCTAGTTGTTGTAAGATTTACTGTCACTTCACACTGGTTTTTGAGAGTTTTTAAAAGCGTTCCTTGCCGTAAATAATTAGAATTAGAAGGTGCATTGTGTAACTTTTCTGGTGGAGAGTCCGTCAAATGCTTTTCTCCATGGAGATGTTATTGCTTGGTCTGGAATTTTTCACAGTATGGCATTAAACCTTTCCATTTTCAAACCAGATCAAGTTACGGGTCAGACCTGTGGAGCAATCCTGCACACAGTCAGAATGCCTGTTTTTCTAGGTATTTTTGAGCTTTAAAAGCACCTGTAATTGAATAAATGTAAAGCAGAGATGTTTAAAGTCATACTGTGGAACATTCCAGGCAAAGAAATGACAGCTTTATAGAAACAAGCAGGTGATGGACCTCCAACCAAAAAATTACACCTTTAAGTAATTACATTTTATACTATCCCTGCTTAGTTTGGATATACTTTAAAAGGATGTCATTTCAGTTATGACGAGTTATACAGTGTCTATGAAATGATTCAGTACTGTTTGGACACAGGACACCAAAACTCGACAAACATCTGCCATTGACCATTTAAATAAAGGAAAATAACAACACATAGGATTCAGTCATCACTTTGTGCATGCTCTCACCACACGACATTCAGACTAAATGTGACTGTATATTTACAGCAGCTCACAGGAGTAGATCAAATAAAATAACAACTGAACCAGAGCCCCTTTTAAAATGCTTTTAGAAGGAATTTGTAAACTCAAAATGTACCTTGACAAAAGCTTATTGGATAGAGTGCATGCTTAGGGGATTAAACCAACAACCACTGTGCTAATTACTCTGTAAATAGTTGTCTATCTTATTTATAAAGACAATTTTTTTCTATTCAATATGGAAATTTTGGGGTCAATGGTAGTGCAAAAAATATTAGATGCAGCGTAATGCCCCTTTAGCACATCACACAGTTTTTGTTTTCCAACATTTTAAAAAACAAATTGATGTAATAATGTGTTGCCACAGTGAATCACCTCTTGGGTCAAAATGAGACTACTGAGTGCTATCTGCATCTAATTATGAGGTGTTTAATCTTCCATGAACCAGGAAATGCAGTGTTAGCATGTTAGTTGTTGTGAGCATTACTCCATCCATCTATTTTCTTCTGCTTTATCTGTGTCTGGGTCGTGGAGTCTACAGGGATGCCCAGACTTCCTTCTCCAGGCCTGGGAACACCTCTGGATCCTTCTCGAAGAGCTGTTAGCATTACGGTGACGGCAAAACTCCTCTCTGGTCTGGAAGTCGTCAAAAGCGCTTATAAACTCATCGCGGTGATTAATTAAGATATAAGGAATAAGCCAAGATCGCTACAAACTGTTAAAAATGAACTATGTCTCTTTTACACATTTTTAAAAGACAATTAAGTAAACTGTCTTTAAATAAAATAAATCTCAAAATGTACAAATTATGCTCTGTGGTACTCAACTATCCAAAGTTTGTACATTACAATAGGGCTAGCCAGGTCAGGGCCAGAGGTGTGAAAAACAGTCGTTTAGGGGTTGAATAGGTATGCTAAACTAGACGCCAGAGAAACAAAAGACAGAAACAAATAGGCAAGATAGTTTCAGAATAATTTCATTGTAGTTAGCTCCTCCCTGCAGCAAGATATAAGCAGTGTCTATCAGCACTCTAACCAGAACTGACGAAGCCTCTCGGATGAGCGGCAAAACGTTTTCGACCACTTTGTCCAGTTGACAAATTGAATTTCTCCTTTTTTTACATAACAGAAATGATTGGTTTGAGTGTTGGGGTCTAAATATTGATATACATGAAAGCTAGCTGTATTGCACTGGGTTACACTACACAGTCAAAAATGTGTGCCATGATAGAAAAATCCACATTCATGAATTAGACTTATGATAAACAGCAATATAGGTACAACCATTATTTAATTAAAAAAAAAAAAAAAAAAAAAAAAAGCAATTTAGAAGGGGCTTGTGTTTTCCAGAACTTAAACTTCAGTCTCTCTACAGTAGATTTAGGCCTCCTCTTCACCCCTTATTGGTCGCAATGGAAGTGACGGCTGTAGTGCATGATGGGAAATGTAGTCAAAAAGCACACAGACCCAGTCCGTAGTCTGGTCGTAGTCTGTTACCTGGATGTTGAGCCTTTAGCATACTGCGTATGGCTTGGAGATGCGGTTTTATGCACATACCAGTCATAAGTGGATCCAAGAAGTCTCCCGTGATGATGTTCAGAGCTGGTTTTAGAGCTCCTCATAGTCTCCGTCATCATGTTTTGTGGCCCCCGTTCCACCGCCCAGAAAGTCCTCGAGCTCGTCCACTTCGGATTTCTTACTCCGGGACTTCTTTTTCTTCTTGTCCTTGTCATCGCCGGCTCCGTATTCATCCTTCTCTTTTTTCTTGTGTTTGTGTTTCTTCTTGCTTTTTTCATCCTCCTGAAAAATGACAAAACATTTTAAAGGGCCCATTTTACATAGGTTTGTGATCTATGTTGATGTTTCCTTATCAAAAACATCACCATACTTGTGTTTGTTCCATTCAGACATGTTTAACACACAAACCTCAAAAAAAAAAAACAACAACACTGTGGTAAACTCCATACACCTTTACTAAAATAATCTGGATAATTTCAGCTGTGGAATTGCCAGTCTCTAATGAACAAAAAGTAAAAGGTAGCTGTTAACTTGAAAACTACAACTTCATGACACTGAGTTTTGGAGATGTAGACAGATTAATAATAAAGTAATGCGTGAATGAAACAAAACACAACTCCGTTTTTTTAAATCATGTTATAATCTTGTTCCCTCATTATCAGTTTAGTCAAAGAGTTGCATTTTCACTGATCCATGATTTGAATCATGTTTTTTAATAAATCAGTCTTGTCCTGCATTCGAGGCTACAAGGCAAAGAAAATGTCAGTTCTCCTGCATCTACTGCTCTGTATTTTATTGTGAGCATTCAAACTCTGGGTCATACGTGTAGGATTTAGAAATGACACAAAGCTGACCCTGTGACCTTATCTGTGAAAAGTGCTCTACAACTAACTTTTTTCCATGTGCTCTTAATATTATGTGTTTTGCATTATTTTAACTAAAAGATGTTTAGTTTTTGGTTCCCTGATTCAGCAAAGAGCCTTTACCACTCACTCGGCACGGCGGCACGGTAGCTGAGTGGCTAGTGCTCTTGCTTCACCGCAAGAAGGTTCCGGGTTCGATCCCCGGGTCGCCCAGGCCTTTCTGTGTGTGTTCTGTGTGGAGTTTGCATGCATGGTCTGGGTTCGATCTCTGGGTCACCTGGGCCTTTCTGTGTGGAGTTTGCATGTTCTCCCCGTGTCTGGGTGGGTTTCCTCCGGGCACTCCGGTTTCCCCCATCAACCCAAAACATGCACCATAGGTAAAATCCTGTTCCTAATATATATATATATATATATATATACTGTATATATATTGTATATATATATGATGGGTTAAAATGCAGAGAAGAATTTCTCCAGTGTGAGATCAATAAAGTCACTTCTTCTTCACTCACCTCTTTGCTTTTCTTCTTCTTTTTCTTCTTTTCTTTGGAGGAGTGTTTGGTTTCTTTTTCTAAACCCAAAACACAAAGGAAACAAAGAATTTTATATAGAACATGAAAGTAAGGGCACAAATCAACAATACCTGCACTATTTGCCAAAAATAGGTCTAAATTATATAGAGTCTGGAGCTCTTTGTCTTGTCTGACATGGCTGTAAGTACATGTTCAATACATATATTTTTTCCTTATTAGGAATTAATACAACTTTATAGATTTATATCATCGTCATCATCATCATTACTCATCAGTCACATTCGAGAGATGTTTTTTGAATAAATTAATTCACCAAACAGGGTTTTAAAATGCCTACTGACATTGTTTTTATTTGTGGGAATTCCCCAAATTTTCCACCCAAGTTCTCATGGAAAGTTTCTGGAAATTTACCAGCAACTTTCCACTCCCATGCTGCATACATAGACAAGAGCAGTCTCTGCTTGAACAGTGGAAGGTGCGCTCCTTCCCATTCACATGCACTGAGGATTGAACACCAGAGCCAGGCAGCCATGCCATTTCTCCACTAGGTAATACATTCTTTGAGTTTCTCTGTCTCTTTTTTTTTTTTTTTTTTGTGTTTACACATCTCAACAGAAAAAGCTTTATTGTAAAACTGAGGTCACTCGCATTATTCTCGCATATGGGGCTCCCTATGCAATGTCATTGCATTAGCAACTTTTCAGCCTTGTGTTACTTCTGGGGAAAACAGAAACGGCAACTTTTGGCAGAGAGACAAAAACAGCTGTTGTAAAGTAGTAAAGCTTAAGAGTGCACAATACAATCTATTTCAAAGCCCTGTTACCCACAAATTGAGAGAATGACCGTGGCTGTCACAAAGCAGTCAGACTGCTGCTGTCATACGGTCTATAGAGACCCGTGTGTTCCGTTTGAGAATTTAAAACCATTCAATCACAAATTACACAATTAGGTCAGGCTTATTGTGGACAAAGCAATGGATATAATGTGCCTGCAGCATAGAATGGATGGAGTCTAGAAGGCACCTGGCTGGAGTTACATTTGTTGATACATGTTTGGTCTTCACCACCTTCCCTCTCACTCTCAGCTTTAGTCCTCCAGGTATGGCCCAGTTTAGCAGCTCTATTTCAAATTTAGCTGTGGTATTATTTTTAACACTTTTGTTTTACAGTTTGAGCAAACAAAAATATACAAAGAAAAACGGCAAGAAAAAAACAATTTTGTCATTCTTTCAATTTCAAGCTTTATTAGATCTCAAAATCTGTACAAAATATATTTTTTAATTACTTTCTTTACTCTTCAAGTATATTTTTAAATATGTACTTTAATACTTTTACTTAAATTGATTATTTCATGGGATACTTTTACTTATTATTGGTATTATTATTACAGATACCAGAGAAGAAAAAATCTTCTCTGGTATCTGTACTTTTACTTAACTCATTCACTGCCGGTGACGTCTATTGACATCCCCTCGAATCCAAAAGTTGACTGCCGTGACGTCTATAGACGTCAACTGCTTTTTCAGCAGGGGTTGCTAGGTTACGGCCTGGAGCAACTTTTAAGGTGTAATTCACACCTCTCAACCTGTAGGTGGCGATCTTGTATCATTATTTGCCGATCAGAGACGCGGAAGAGAGGAGGAGTGCAGTGTGTGTATGGTGTATTGGCCAGAGGAGCAAGATGGCGAGGCCAGAGAATCCGGAAAAGCAGAGGACTGTTGATCAGCGCCTATGGAGCGATCAGATCGCTCTTGGGACCCAGAATCCTGGGTCAGAGGATCGCAGAGACAAGCCGGATCAAGCAGCGAGGTCGGTGCCGAGATCTGCTGGGGGCGTGTCATGTGTGCGCTGCACGGAGCAGGGACTCTGATCAGAATTACGACAGCGCCAAAGAAGAAGTTTACTGACTTGGAGCAGTGATGCTGCTGTGTGGTAATTGTAATGAATGAAGTTATGCGCGTGTGTGTGTGTGTGTGTGTGTGTGTGTGTGTGTGTGTGTGTGTGTGTGTGTGTGTGTGTGTGTGTGTGTGTTCGCGCGTGTAGCTGTGTGTGTAAAGGTTTATGCATGGGCTTGTGTGTATGTACATATGTGTGTGTGTGTGTGTGTGTGTGTGTGTGTGTGTGTAGCTGTGTGTGTAAAGGTTTATGCATGGGCTTGTGTGTATGTACATGTGTGTGTGTGTGTGTGTGTGTGTGTGTGTGTGTGTGTGTGTGTGTGTGTGTGTGTGTGTGTGTGTGTGTGTGTGTGTGTGTGTGTGTGTGTGTGTGTATTAGTTTTTATTATGGGTCTGTACTCTGGGCCTCAGACAAAGCCTCAACAAAGTTCTATTTTATATGAAAAGATATTCTAAGATTCCGTCAGTCTGCCCCAGGGCAGCTGTGGTTACAGAAAGTAGCTTACCACCACCAAGTGTGGAGTGAATGAACAATGAACTGTAAAGCGCTTTGGGTGTCATGAAAGGCGCTATATAAATGCAATTAATTATTATTATTATTATTATATTATTATATCCTATAAACATCTCTTGGCACTATTGATTTGAACAAATTTTCAATTCACAGAGCCTTATATTCTTATATTTGGAAATGAAAAATGTACTTTGTCATCAAAAATCTCTTTCTCTGTTATTTTAGATGTTTGAGGTGTCACTAAATCGATAAATATTGATGTCAAAGTCACTGATCTGCTCGAAATCCTTCTTTGAACAAAATGCTTGTTTTCTCAATTTTTTGGTCAAAAACCTGTGTTTTTGCTGAAACTTCCCTATGTTCTACTATCAGTTATTTGAGAACTGAAAAGGTTAGAAACATAATTTTTTTTTCCAGGTGAAAGAAGAGAGTCTACGCTTTATTTTGATGTGTGCCATGTTTATATAGTCAAAGAACTCAGTATTCTGTGAGTCTTGTAAAATCAGTGAAAATCCACTGAAACCTCCGGCAGTCTGAGGGATACAATTCTGAAAACAGGCCAGCAGTGAATGAGTTAAGTAACAAAAATGTGTAGTTCTTCCACCACTGCTTAAAGGTACAGTGTGTAGGATTCGTGGCTGGATGGTGGCTATTGCACTTCCTGTTTTAGCTACGGCAGACCTCGAGGGTCACCCGGGCGCGCCGTAACACGGACAGCTCGCGTACCCGCGTGAAGCGCACCCGGCACTGTGCGAGCCCTCGCCGACAACTACGGTATAAATAAAACGCGGTCCCGTTCACTGTTTTTTTTTCTTTTCTCATGAAAGCACACATTCCCGATCGTGTACCATGACAATCTACACATCAAATGAAACCTCTTTTTGACTATGCAATTAATTTCCCGGCACAACAATCACTCCCCGAGCACATGGGGCTTTTATACGGAAAAGCACAAAATGAGGTTTGTTACTTAGCTTACCTTTGAAGGCTCTGGACAGGTCAAACTCTTTCACCATAAACTTGGTCTCAATCTGTCCGTAAGGATCCAGCGAATAAACTCCAGTAAAACAATTTAGTCCAAAACACGTGTTAGATCCATTATGACGTGTGATCCGGCAACATGCTTGTCGTTGTTTACCCAAAACCACGAGCCTTGCCAAAGGCGAAGGTGGAGCCCAAATGTCCTTCTGCGGCTCTCGTAATCAAAATGGCTGCCTCTATATGGGGACGATTCCCCTTTTATGCAGGTATATCTAAGTCCAACAGAATGCGCTGATTTCATGATGGAAGTGAAAAGGCTTGGAAAACACTGTATTTTTGAATGGGTGTCTTCAATTTCTGTAATTAACGGGTAAAAATCTTACACACTGTCCCTTTAAAAATAACCAACTTATAAACAATGTGGTGTTTGAAGTGTTTTTAATGCAGTGGTTTTACTTACTACTTACTACACAACAGTGCAAGTCAAAATAATAATAATCTTTGTCTTTTTATCTGCCAGGAACATGCCTCACTCCTCAACCGCCTCTGCAGAGCTTCTACCATCGCAGAGTCTGCAAGAGAGCCGCCTCCATCATCAAAGACCACCCCCCCAGACACCAGGTCTCACAGACGCACTGAGAACTACATCACGGAGGACCTGAAAACTGTGGTCAAAAATCTTGGTCCAGAGAAGGTGTTTGCGCTGGTGACTCACCGCGCAGAGCACATGGAGGAGGCCTGGGCATGTGTGAAGGAAAGCTTTCACAGTTCTCTAAAATACTAGAAAAACTATTCGTGATCAGATTGAACAAATTTATTGAAAAATATAACATTTTTATTTCGCTCTAAACATTCAACTGCTACAGCAATAATGGAACTGACAGAAGAAATAACCAATGCCATGGACAATAAACAGTTTTTGGTCAGCATTTCCGTAGACCTTCAAAAAGCATTTGACAGTGGGTCACGTGCTACTTAAAACACCGATATCAGTATGTGGAAATCGATAATAAATCAGAGTATTATCATACATTATGTGGAGTACCCCAAGGATCGGTTCTTGGACCTATACTTTTCCTTATTTATGTTAATGATATTGTCTCTGTTTCTAGTTTACTCAAATGTACTTTGTGTGCAGATGATACTACTCTATTTTACTCAGGAAAAAATATAAATGAGGTTTTACAAATAGTAGAGAGTTTCAGAAAATCTTGATATGGTTCAAAGCCAACAAACTATCTATAAATATTAGTAAGACAAAGTTTATGATTTTTAGTTGCAAAAGGAAAGACAGATGCAAGATTGGTCATACAAGGACTGGAGATTGAAAGGACAAGTGAGATCAAGTTTTTAGGCGTTATAATTGATAAACATTTGACATGGAAATCACACATAGAACAAGTTAAATCAAAAGTATCACAAACAATAGCTGTATTACAAACAAAGTGAAGGACTGTCTTAGCAAAAATGCCATATTTCTTTTGTATAACTCACTGGTTGTTCCATATTTTATTTATTGTATTGAAGTGTGGGGAAGTGCACACTCATTGAACAATCTTCCTTTTACAGAAACGCGCTATCCGTGTGGTAAATGGAAGTGGATACAGAGCCCACACAAACCCTATATTTGTACAATTAAAAACATTAAAATTTAAAGAATTGGTAGAATATACTTACTCAAAATTATGTACAAAGCTCATCAAATAATATTACCAATCAACTTGCAAAATAGATTCAAAAAGAGAGAAACTAGTTATAAATTAAGAGGAACTAATATTTTTTCTAAACCAGTATTCAGAACTAAACCAAAGGAAAGATGTGTCTCAATCCAAGGAGTCAGTCTATGGAACGGTCTTGAGCATGAAATTAAATCATCAAAATCTATTCAAGTTTAAGAAAAATGTGACAGTGGCATTAATGAAGATATAGTAGTACTGCACAGTAAAAAGATTATTTTATTATTATTATTATTATTATTATTATTATTATTATTGTATTATTTTTGTTTGTTGTAATATATACTATTTTGTTGTAATATAATTTTGAGTTGATAAGGGGCAGATATAAGCTTATGCTTCTTTCTGTTCCTTTTTCATTCATATTTGAGTTATAATTGTATAAATGCAATTGTGTTGTATGTTATTTTTTGTTTTGTTTTAACGAATGAAATAAAGAAAAGAAAGAAAAAAAAGAAAGCTATCCTCCCATATCCACTATCTGCTGTGCTGCCCATAGCTTAAACATTCTCCTCAAGGACATCATGATGTTGAAGTCTATGCACAAGTTACACAAAAAGACAAACCAGGGAAAAAAAAGGACATTTCAGCTACTTACTCCTCAAAACCAAAGAGAGTCCGAAACAACAGAGAGTGGTGGTCATGTATGAAACTGTACTGGAAGAAGAAGTGTCTCTTCAAGACATGGCCATGTCTCAGTCTCCCTAGCTGAACAGTGAGGTCCAGGGAATCCTTCAGGGCCATATGTTCTGGGACCGACTGAGCAGCAGCGTGACACTCCTCAGACCAATCAAAGCAGCCATTGACAAAATACAATCGGATCATGTCATCTTATCAGAATTATCAGAAGTGGTTGCCAACTTCTTCATGACCACAAGCAGAGGTGAGTGCTATGGTGGAGTCTCTGAAGAAGCACAGAAAGCTGTGCTTAGGGCTGCTGCATGCAGCAACACACATGCTGGACCCCAGGTATACTGGAGACATACGGTCTAGTGAGGAGCCTTCCCAGTCATCACAACTGTGAATTGTAGGGGAATTGTACTGCTCCAGGCAGGGCCTGTGGACTATGGATGGAGTCTGGAGATCATGTCAGCATGTTTCTGCCTCCACCTGGTGGAAAGGTCTGTGTGCTGTGTCACCCATTCTCCAGACCACAGACCAGACCAATGCAGACCAAAGCCCACTGTGGTCTGACAGAAGACAGAGTGCTGCTGTGTGTCCAGGCAAACCTGGAGCTGTTTGAGGCCGATTCAGAGACCTCCTCCATAAGACCAGACAGTGGACCTGAGGAGAATGGAGAGGAAGGGCATATGGACAATGGTGATAAAGCCTGAAAAGAAGACCCCTGAAAAGACTGAAGAGCCAGTGATTTTTCCTTTTCTAAGTTTCATTTTTGAAAGCACCTTACCTTTGTTGCCCATAAGGTTTCATAAGGTTCTACTTACAGAACAGGTTTCAAATAAATTACAAATAAATATATTGCTTAAATGCTCATATTTTGCCACTCCTACAACTAGGGCTGGGCATCGAATTTCGGTTCCTCCATGGCACCGACCGAAATGCTTAGGTTCTTCTGGGTATCGAAATATGCCTCGTCTTTCGGTTACACGTTTCGATACCCAGAGGTTAATCACGTGTGGCCCTGTGTGCTTATGGCCTGATAATGCCACCTGAGATTGGCTGAAACGTCACGACCCTCGTTCACAGGCAAGGCGAGATTCGCCTAACTTGTAGGG
Source organism: Paratrypauchen microcephalus (assembly GCA_036785185.1). Classification (NCBI taxonomy): domain Eukaryota; kingdom Metazoa; phylum Chordata; class Actinopteri; order Gobiiformes; family Gobiidae; genus Paratrypauchen; species Paratrypauchen microcephalus. The sequence continues at coordinate 3,478,553 of JAVJIX010000090.1, read as the reverse complement.
TGCTAATAAGTTAGCTAATCAATTAGCTTGGCTGCGGAGTCGTCAACCCGTACAAAAATGCCGAAGTCGAAAGCGTGGTTATACTTTCGCAAGACCGACTCTAATACTGCGCGGTGCAGCATATCTGACAAGAGCTACAGGACGTTTTACGACCAGACTCGGATTTATCTGAAAGTACAGTAATCCCTCGTTTATCGCGGGGGTTAGGTTCCAGAAATAGCCCGCAATAAGTGAAAACCGCGAAGTAGGACAACTTTATATTTTACAATTATTCTACATGTTTTAAGGCTGTAAATTAAGATTAAGCTTAAGCCTTTATTGGTCTCACACACAATGACACACAGTGACACACAGGAGAAATTTGACTTCTGCATTTGACCCATCCTTTTTTTTTTTCAGGAGCAGTGAGCAGCCATCTTTCGGCGCCCGGGGGGCAGTACTGTGAAGGGTCTTGCCCAAGGACCCACACACATTATACGCTTTTCTCAGACTGGAATTAACCTTTTCCCACATTTGTCTCTAGTTTAAACACTCAAACTTTCATAGATTTTCAACAAAATGTATTAATAGTGACGCGTGGGGGGGGGGGGTCACGGCCCCGGAAGCCCCGCCAGACGCGCGAGCAGCACTGCCACGTCCCGGGTCGAGACGTGCACCAACCCCTTGGAGAAGTGCGCGACACGTGATGCTCTGTCACGGATTTGTCCACGATAAACCCCTCATCGTGGATAAGGGATGAGGGATTATCTACATGGAGGTTAAAATCACAGAGTATCAAAACTCTCTCAAGTTTAATAATAGAAGACAACAAGTCTGCAAAATCATCCAAGAAAGAACGTGCAGGACCAGGCGGCCGATAGATTAAAGATCCCATGACATGGTACTTCTTGATGCTTTTATATGGCTCCTTAATGGTTCCCTAATACTGTAAATGAATCCTTCTTCAAAATCAACACTCAGTGCATGAGAAACAGAGATAAGATGAGAAAGAGTATTTTTTTTTCTCTCTGAACAGGCCATAATGGGCGTTGTTGCTTGAATGCAAATGAGGAGAAAAGAGCTGACCAATAGTAGAGGGTGGGGGCGTGGCCAAACTCTCCGCTCTAGCTCTCAGCTGATCCATTTCCGTGTTTTTGCACGGGGGGGGGGGGGGGGGGATTTGAAGTGTTCCATTGAAAAATAAACACATTTCCACAGAAAATAAAATTAATCCACTGCTGTTCAAAGGTCCAGAGGCTCAGATTCCGAGCCTAGAAACACTCGGACGTGCCTCCAGGCAAATAAAAAAACGCATTTCGCATTGCCTAGCGCATTCACAGTCCAAACTCTCTAGGCGTGATTTACAGAGACGCTGAGTACAGACAGACGGGGGTAAAACTGCATTGCATTTCTTTTTTCGATCTGACGTCAATAAGGTGCCTTGTTCAAAATCGCCCGTTTGAGCTCCGATTTTTTGTAACGCAGAAAAGGATTGCAAATGCTCAGTTTAGACATTTCGCAACTTTTAACCATGGGGGGGCCTAAACAGGGTAGGGGAGCTCACATTAACGTTCAAAAACCTCAGAAAGTGAAAATTTCATGCCATGGGACCTTTAAGATACAATAAAATGAAGCAATGTTCCCAACCTTAGTCATTTGCATCTCAAAGGAGTTGAACGCGACCGGATTCATTTGTCGTGTCCAGAAGCCATCCCGGTAAACGAGCGCGAGACCGCCGCCTCGCCGTGCGGCCCGCGGGGTTCCAGTCACGGAGCAGTCCGGGGGGCACAATTCATTAAGGTGGACAAAATCCTGTTCGGGTTGCCATGTCTCAGTCAGGAACATAAAATCCAAGTGTTCGTTGACAAAAAAGTCGCTCAGTATAAAGGATTTATTCGATATGGAGCGTGCGCTAAGCAGGGCCATCCGGAGAGGCTGCGCGCGTTCGGACACTGACGTGCACTGATCGACTGGACGCTCCGGACAAGACTGGACACAACCTCCATTCTTGATACAAGTGACAGGGCGAAGGACCCTCTCACGCCGCAGAGAAGTACGGGCGACTCGAGTGGGAAAGATCCGGTCACAGCTCCGTAGCGGCGGTGGCTCCGCAGATTCGCCGTCCGACGCCCAGATAGGAACCGGTATCAGACACTGTTCGCTCCCCGCAGATCCAGTCCCGCTTGCTCGCCGTTTTCTCCGCCTGGTTTGGACACCTGCCCTGGATCCCTGCTTCCTTTTTCTTTTGCCCCGGGGCCTTAGTTAGCAGCAGGTACTCCGGCGATGACGTGGAGCATTCCAGTTTTGGAGGGAAAAATTGTGTACCTGGCCAGGTAACAGAAAAACTTTCCATATGTGCCTTGATGCGGAATAACGTATGTCTGTCATACTGAATAACAGCCGCGACATAGCCATTTGTTGACAGGGCTGACCATGCAAAATATAGCACAAGGAAAATCACAAAAATACGAGAAATAGTAGAGGTAGCAGAAGTACAGCCGACCATAGGCGCCATCTTGCTCCTGTGATTCCTCTCAACCAGAGCCACAAACCGAACAAGGACAAACGAACGCAAAAGTGATTTAATCCTGGTTCAGACCTGGTCTAGACCTGGTTTAGTCCACATTTAGTCCTGGTCTAGTCTCTTAGCCAATCAGGACGCAGAAGACATTGTTACACTATAAAAAAAAAAGTTACACTATAAAAAAAAAAAAAAAGGAAAAAATTAAATAAAATTGAAAAAAAATTCCACGTAACAGCGAGGCTGCGAAGAGTGAACCGCGATAGAGCGAGGGTTCACTGTACTGAGCACAGCGCTGTATCTGATATTTCATTGGGTAAGTTTGTTCCGCGAATTCCGTTGATCTGCTTTGTTTCTTAAAGGTACAGTGTGTAGGATTCGTGGCGCATAGGTGGTTAGTAGCTATTCCACTTCCTCTTTTGGCTATGGCAGACCTCGAGGGTCACCCGGGCGCGCCGACAGCTCGCGTGCCCGCGCACGAACCGCGCGCCGCTGTATACATAAAACGCGGTCCCCCGTTCACTTTTTTTTTTTTCTTTTCGCATGAAAACACACAATCCCGATCATGATTCATGACAATCTACACATCAAATGAAACCTTACAGTCTCCTCTTTTTGACTATGCAATTCATTTCCCTGCAAAACAATCACTCCCCGAGCACATGGGGCTTTTATACAGAAAAGCACAAAACGAGGTTTGTTACTTAGCTTACCTTTGAAGGCTCTGCACAGGTCAAACTCTGTATTTCACCATAAACTTGGTCTCAATCTGTCCATAAGGATCCAGCGAATAAAATCCAGTAAAACAATTTAGTCCAAAATAGGTGTTAGATCCATTACGATGTGTGATACAGCAGCATGCTTGTTTACACGAGGCTCCCCCCTTCCCCCCTTCCCCCCTCCCCTTCTCTCCTTCGCTCCTCCGCTCCTCCGCTCCCTCAGGCAGCGCGGCTGAGCAGCTGCTAGCAGGAGCCGAGGCGAAGGATGAGCCCAAATGTCCTTCTGCGGCTCTCGTATTCAAAATGGCTGCCTCTATATGGGGAAGATCCCCCTTTTATGTGACTATATCTAAGTCCAAAAGAATACTTTGATTTCATGATGGAAGTGAAAAGGCTTGGAAAACAATGTATTTTTGAATGGGTATCTTCAATTTCAGTAATTAACAGGTAAAAATCTTACACACTGTCCCTTTAAGGTAGGAGCTAGCTAGGTTGTTGCAAGTTTACCTATGTATGTTAACGGTACTGTAGGATAGTGGCAGTGTTTTCCAAACTTTTTTGTCTTGTGTACCCCCTGAGCCCTTCTGTCATACCTCGAGCACCCCCTCACTCATACTTGTTGATAATTCTCCAAAAGTAGAACATGACACAACAGATTTTTAAATGAAAATCATTTTATTTCATCTCCTTAATTTGAAAATTTAATTCTCAGGGTTTTTCTCTCTTTTTCTTTAACTCAAATTAGTTAAACATAAAAATAAAGAATATGTTTCTTTGAAAATAATTTACCGAAATGAATACCAAATCAAAATCTTCCTTTGTTGTATCTAACTCTTGTGACACAACTGATTATTAAATGAAAATCTTTTTATTTTATTTTTTAAACATTATATTTATTGATTTTTAAAACATGAATAAAAGGAACAAAACAGAACATGACTCAGCTCACACATACTTAAATACACAGACAAATAATCAGCCCATTAGATAAAAAAAAAAAGAAATAAGAAAAAAAAACAAAAAAACAGAGGTGACATCTAGAATAAAAAATTAAAAGAAGGCGCAGTATCACTGAGTGGAATTATAAATGCAATATGAGAGGTCCTATTGCTTCTCTTTTTTACGTTTTTAAGTGAATCCTCTAATTAGTATAGTTTCAACATTTATTCCCATAAAGGACATGAATGGCTCCCAGGTTCTGCGGAAAATATTATCCTTTTCATGCAGTTTACATGTCAAATAGTCAAGTGATATATACTGTATTATAACATTATGCCATCGTGTTCTTGATGGGGGCTTATCAGATATCCAGTTCAACAAAATACATTTTCTAGCACAGAACGTTAACAGTCTATATAGTTTCCCTTTATGTTTATAATTTATAAAGCAGTTTGAGATTCCAAGTAACATACAACGTGGGTCAAAATCAAATGATGAACCTAGAATCATATTTATATCTTGTCCTACAACGCTCCAGAAGTGTTTAATCTTTCTGCATGACCAAAAGCAGTGAGTGAGACTTCCTATCTCCCTTTTACACTTGGGACATTGAGGAGAGAGGCTATTGTTAAATTTATGACGTTGGGAAGGGGATATATGAGCTCTGTGCAAAATTTTAAGCTGAATTGCTTTAACTCTGTTACAGATGCTTAAAGTCCTCACATTTTCCCATGCCTCATCCCATTCCTCATCCGTAATCTCCAAGCAAAGTTCATCTTCCCACTTCAACTTTAGGTGCATGGTACTCGTGGTGGCATATTCCTTGAGGAGTTTATAAAAGAAACCGATAGGGTGTCCCATCCGTAGTGAGAAAAGTTGTCGCTCCACACATGAACTGCTTTGGTCAGAGAGAAGTGTTGTATCTTTAGTAATGAAATGTCTTATTTGAAGGTAACGAAAAAAGTCCTGTTTTGAAATATTAAATTTAACTTTCAACTGATCAAAGGATAACAGTGTGTGTCCAACAAATAAATCACATAGCCTGGTGATCCCTTTAGTAGTCCAGATTTGAAACCCATGGTCAGTTGTTCCTGGTGGGAAATCCGAGTTGCCACAAATTGGTGCAAAGACAGAAGTAAGCTTATGTCTACCCTCTAGTCTTCTAACGGTCTGCCAGGCCTTAACAGTGTGGATTGTGACCGGATTATGACATACAGTATTAAGAGATTTTCGTATAAATAATAAATTTGAAAGAGGTAGTTTTGACATAGAACTTTCAATATCCAACCATAGGGACGTAGGGTCTTCGCACATCCAATCAGTGATATAGCGGAGATGTGCACTGAGCTGATATTTCCTAATATCGGGAAGGTCAAGACCGCCCTCCGAGGACGGGAGGCACAGGGTTGCCAAACTAAGACGGGGTTTTTTCTTTGCCCATATGAAGGAGCTAAACCAACTGTTCAGGCTTTTAAGGGTTTTATGAGACAAAAGAATTGGAATCATCTGGATAGGGTAAAGCAATCTGGGCAAAATATTCATTTTCAGGAGAGCCACCCGTCCAAGCCAAGAAATAGGCAGTGTATTCCATCTCTCAAGATCCATTCTGATGCGTTCGAGTAAAGGGGGGAAATTAGCCTTGTACAGTTTATTAAAATCAGGTGTGATACATATTCCCAAGTAAACAAAGCCAGATGGAGACCACTTGAATGGAAATGGACATGGGGTTTTTGGTTGATACTTCCGGCTACCCAGGGGCATTGCTTCTGATTTGTCAAAATTAATTTTATACCCTGAAAAGGTACTGAATTTACTAATGGTGGTAATGAGATTGGGGGTGGAGATCTCAGGCCTAGTCATAAGGACAAGCACATGATCAGCGTAAAGAGTTATCTTGTGCTGCTTGTCGCCTCAGCCAGTGGCTCTATGACCAGAGCAAACAAGAGAGGAGAAAGGGGGCAACCCTGCCTGGTGCCTCTACGTATGGAGAAATTGGCGGATCGGAGTCCATTTGTGAGAACGGAGGAGAGGGGATTGTTATAAAGTAAGCGAACCCAACTAATAAAATTTTTACCTAAACCAAACCTCTCCAAGACATAAAAAAGAAATGCCCATTCAACGAGGTCAAACGCCTTCTCCGCATCCAGAGAGACGATAACGCCATCTATTGACTGTTGATGAAACTTTTGGATTGCGTTCAGGAGCCTACGCATATTATTACATGAGTTACGACCTTTAATGAAACCTGTTTGGTCTTCATTAATAAGTACAGGAAGCAAACTTTCTAAACGTGTAGCCAGTATTTTAGAGAGAATTTCCACATTTAATAAGGATATCGGTCTGTAAGAGGCATATTGCTCTGATTGTTTTCCTTTCTTTAAAATTAAAGAGATATTAGCTTCCCTCAAAGATGGTGGCAGGATCCCCCTCTCCAAGGAATCTCTCAGCATATTCAGCAGTGGTTCAATCAGAAGACTCTGAAATTCTTTGTAAAACTCAATACTGAGCCCATCAGGCCCAGGCGCCTTTCCAGAGGGTAATGCAGTAATGGCATTCAGTACTTCCTCTTTGGTAATGGGTGTGTTAATGCTAAATCTCTGATCATCTGTAAGTTGCGGGAGGTCAAGAGAGGAGAAGAAAGTGTCCATCGACACTGATGTATCCTGCTGTGAGTCTGACTGATAAAGATTTTCGTAAAAATTCTTGAAAGTGTCATTTATGCCCATATGATCAAATATTTGCCTCCCTGTATTATCTATAATTGAGGGAATGATTTTAGAGTCAGATTTTTTCTTTGTTAAATAGGCCAGATATTTCCCTGCCTTATCACCCTGTTCATATAATCTCTGTTTAGCAAACCTAATTTTAGTTTCTGCGTGTCCTGTTAACAGGGAATCTAAGGCTGAACGCAATGCAGAAATTTCTTTAAGCATCCTTGGCGAGGGTTTTGCAATATACTCTCTTTCAGCCACCTTAAGCTTCGATTCAAGAATTTCCCTTTGTTCAGCCTGCCTGCGCCTCTTACTGGATCCATAAGATATAATAAGGCCTCTTGCGAAGGCTTTAGAAGTTTCCCAGAGGAGTGACGGATTTTTTGTAGAGGCTGAATTTATCGCTAAGAAAGTTTGGAATTCCTCGGTAAAATAAGATATAAATTTGTGGTCTGCAAGAATTAAAGGGTTACCTCCAATATCTTGTTTGAGGAGCTGGGTTCCCAATTTGGTACTGAATAAAGACAGAGGCATGATCTGATATGACTGCACAGCCTATAGAACTACATGCAATTGACTGTAACAAACTTTTAGGTATGAACAAATAATCTATACGTGTATGACATTTATGGACTTTTGAGAAGTGGGTATATTCTCTGTCTATAGGGTGCTGAGTTCTCCATACATCTATGTAGTCCAGATCCTCACAAAGAGCGTTAATGAATTTAGCATTATGAGAGGACACCTGACCGGCAGGGAACTTATCCATACAGGGGTCCAAGTGGCAATTGAAATCTCCACCCACAATCGTATTTCTGATATTGAGATCAGCTAGTTCAGAGAAGGCTGTGGTAAGAAATTCACTAGGGTGGCCTGGTGGATTGTAAACATTCATAATGGCAATCATATCTCCATATAGCTCTCCTTTAACAATGACATACCGCCCAGGCTTATCCTTAATATAGTGCACAGCTTTGAATGGTAGGTTTTTTTGAAATAAGATAGCAACTCCCCTGCTCCTTGATGTAAAAGAGGAAAAGAAAAGCTGGTCAAATCCCCCTTGCTGTATCTTTAAATGTTCCATCTCATCCAAGTGGGTCTCCTGCAATAAAGCAATATGAACCCCCTCCCTCTTAAGATAAGCCAAGACCTTCCGCCGTTTAACAGGTGTGTGAATACCACTGACATTCCAACTGCATAATTTAAGTAAAGGCACAGTCATCAAGATAAATCAAATTGAAAAGTATATATCATGAGCCAAACATTGCCTGCATACAAAGACATAAGAGCAGAAAATGAGCCGAGTACTGAACATCAAACAATTAACAAACAAAGAACAAACAAAGGCTAAACAACCTAGCATAAAAACAAAACACTGTCCTCTTGTTATTAAGAGTCGAGCGAAAGGGCTCTCCAGCGACAGGAGACCGATCCCAAAGAGTGCCGCGTGGTGGCGGCCTTTAATTTGACCAGAACATTGCCTACAAACAGGCTACTATTAAGTTCAGCATACTCATATCCTCGAGTGGACCCAAAAAAAAGACCTCCAAAATGAAAAATGAAAAGTGGCGTCTCTTCAAAAGAAAAGAAAAAGGGAGGCCAGACATCTATAAGGCTTGGGAACCATCAGCGCCGCGGGTCACGTCCAAGGAGTCAATGTATTCCTCCACCGCAGCTGGATCTTTAAAATATTTTGTTAATCCGCGATAGGTGACTTTCAGAGATGCTGGGTAAACTTGAGTGTATGTAGCTCCGGCGGCTTTCAGACGTTTCTTCACTTCGTCAAATCTTTTACGCTTACGGAGAACGGCGGCTGAGAAGTCTTGAAAGAGCATCACTGTGGCGTTGCCATGTTTCAAAGCCTCATTTCTCATCCCCAAATTCCACGAAGCATTCATCACCCTCTGTTTATCTTGGTAATTATGAAATCTCACCAAAATCGATCGCGGTCTCTGGTTGGAAGGGGGGAAGGATGCCAGGCAGCGATGTGCTCTCTCTAACTTGATACGGCCCGTTTTAGTTTCGATATTCAGAGCGTTAGGTAGCCAGGATTCAAAGAAGGTTGTTGGGTTATCACCCTCCACACCCTCTGGGAGTCCAACAATGCGTATATTTTTCCTCCGGCCTCTATTCTCCAGATCATCCACTCGCTCGGCCAAGTCCACCACCTGTTGCTCCAGCGCCTTGATTTTATCCTCCCCCGGAGTAACACTGTCCTCCAGCGCAGATACTCTGCCCTCTACCTCCGTAATACGTTTCTCGTGCCTGTCCAGCTCCTCGCGATGCGTTTGTAGTAAATGTGACAGTGGACTTAACTTGTCGTCAATGATCCTTGAAATATTAGCTGTAATCTCCGCAATCATCTCTCGCTGCGTAAGTGCTGGCGGGCTAGCATCGCTAGCATCGCCAGCATCGCTGTCGTGTCGTGTTGCTTCCTCGGGGTTGTCTTGGCTCCCCTTCTTTTTGCACGACATGTTGTCAGTCTGCCTCAAAAAGTAGGTATTTATACTCATAATAGTCTAAGAGGGCCACGAGAGTCCGCGAGACACTTTTTCCATTGGCGAAAATGATAAAGTTAATGAAATGGCGCACCAGCTCGGCAACACACAACCTTCCCTCAAGCCGCCATCTTGAAAACCCCCGAAAATCTTTTTATTTAATATATGTTAATTTTCTTGAAGAAAAACTGTTAGATATGTGTGTGTGTGTGTGTGTGTGTGTGTGTGTGAGAGAGAGATAATGTGATGATGTGCAGTTGTTCATTTACTTCAATAACTTGATATTCAATAACTTGAATAACGGAAAATAAACTCCAGTATGTGGAATAGAATGTGTAATGAAATTAAATTTTTTCCTAGAATTAATATAAAATAGGAACCGAAAAAGGTACTGGTTAGGAATCGGTATCGAAATGAAGGTATCGATACTGGTATCGGCATTGGAAAATTTTGAACGATACCCAGCCCTACCTACAACTGTAATAGTGACAGTTAGTAAGAATGCTAAATTTTTTTTTGTATATTAATACACAGTGAAAATATGCAATACAGTGAACCCTCGTTTATCGCGGGGGTTAGGTTCCAGAAATAGCCCGCAATAAGTGAAATCCGCGAAGTAGGACAATTTTATATTTTACAATTATTCTACATGTTTTAAGGCTGAAAACGCTTCACCAGACACATTATACACCTTTCTGAGACTGGTATTAACATTTTCTCACATTTTTCTCTTGTTTAAACACTCAAACTTTTGTAGATTTTCATTAAAATATATTAATAGTGGGGCGGGGGCACGTGACACGCGGGCACGTGCGCGCGGGCACGTGCGCGCGGACACGTGCGTTTGTTTTGGTACCACATATCCATGCCATGTGCGAAAGTCGAGTGGAAAGCGACCTGGATATCATTTTGGGCAAGACTCAAGCCAATGCTAACAGTGCCGAACCGCTAACAGACGCCTCTGAGCACCACAAGACCAGGTAAGACCAACCTGCGCTCACAAGAGTTGGTTGCATTTCACCCCGGCTCCAAAATCAGTCCGCTATCAATGCGTCGCCAATACTCCACAGCTCTCTAGGACGGGGCCGACCCCGTCCTAGAGAGCTGTGGAGTATTGTGGAGTATTGGGTTCGTCCTCTCGTCCTCTCACGGGGAAGAGCCACTGTCTCCTCTGTGCGCGCGAGTGTCCTCTCCCCGCTGCGGCTCCCCCGGACGCTCCATGTTGATTCTTGGCTCTTCCATGGTCCGGCTCGCACTCTCTTCCATGGCTCGTGCAAGTAAACAAAGGCCACACCTCCTGTCACCCAGGCGCTCTCGTGAAGGAAATCTGAGACTCTGTCCCTACCATCCCTGGTCTAGACCTGGTTTAGTCCTGGTTTAGACCTGGTTTAGTCCTGGTTTAGACCTGCTTTAGACCTGGTTTAGTCCTGGTCTAGTCTCTTAGCTAATCAGGGCGCAGGACAGAATGTTACACTGTAAAAAAAAAGTTACACTATAAAAAAAATTGAAAAAAAAAAAAAAAAATTGGAAAAAAAAATCCGCGAAACAGCGAGGCCGCGAAGAGTGAACCGCGATACAGCGAGGGTTCACTGTAATTCAGTCTGAGCTCTGTAATAAAAAGGCTTGTTAAAACCAGTATTGATACTAGGTACTACTCTAGTTGTTTAGTTGATACATTAATTGAATGTGTCTTAGTAGACACTCTACCCACAGTAAAGTTGTATAGTACAGTAGGAATGGCTTGCCTTCCTGCTCATCACTGCTGTCTTTGGCGGCTGGAATCTCCTCGGTGAAGCCCAGTCCAAACAGGTCTGTGTGGTCTTTGTGTTTGAAGGACAGGACCGTGGGTTTCAGAGGCTCTTTCACCTGCTGCACCTCTTCATCAGACAGGTCAGAGAGAAGCTCGTCCCGCACTGGAAACATCTCCTAAACATAGAAGAAAAGAAAACATTTGCTATACCTCTTGAGCCAAACTTTGTTCATAGACTGTATATATAAATGGACACAGCGAACCCACTAGCCGTTGTGAAGTTCTGGCTCCTTCTGACCCTAGCTCCCATTGACTTACATTGGAATATTGTAGCCCCTCTCTGTGTAACTGCTGTAACTCATTTTGGTCTTAAAATGTTTGTATTAACCTGCTCTACATGATCCTGGTATTTTTATGTCCCTATTTTGTCCGTGGAAAAATGCTATTCTTCCCCCTTTAACAGTTTCATTTGAATGGAGCCCGAATGCTATTGGTGACATCACACTTGCTCCACACTTGCTTGGTCCACTTCTTTATACAGTCTATGTTCACTATCAGTAGAGCTACTGTCACCCCTCAGTCAAGCTTTCTTCAAGTTTTAATAAAGATAATACATTCATCTCAATTTTTGAGGTTACAGGACTTAATCTAATAATCTTTGTTACCCTCGACTGCCTACATCTCCGTTACCTTGGTTACTTTTGGAGTGTCTGATGCCTCGGAGTCAAAATCGGGATCGTCCATGACAAAGGAGAGCATCTGCTGTGCCACTGGTGCCTCTGGGTCCGAGTCAGTGTCAGGTTTGTTTGTGCTGCTTTTCTTTTTGCTGGACGTCTGCTCCGGTGTAGAGGTCAGGGTAAGTGAGATGGGAGGTCCGCTCGGAGGTGTAGACTCTGGGACCTTAGATGAGGCCTTTGGTTTGGTGTTTAGGATCTGAGGTCTGCAAGAGAAAAATGGATACGTACAGTATACTGCCATACTTTTGATCTGCCCTTTATTTAAATAATTCTTGAATATGTGATAATAGCCTATGTGTGTAAGAGAAAATTTTGAGCTTTTATTTTGGTAGTCAGCAGGCGACCACCTCCCAAGTATGGGGCTGCCAGCAAGCCCCATAGCTTTGTAATTATTAAATTATTGTAATTATTAAAAAGCTATAAAACCACTTGTAATTGAATTAAAGAAGAGCTGTTTAAAGTGATACTGTGGAACATTCCATGCAGAGCAATGACATCTCCATAGAAACAAGAAGATGATGGACCCTCTACCAGAAAAGTTACAAAATGCACATTTAATGCAGATGGGAGCAGCAAAAATGTATATGGTAAAAATGATGATTTTCGTTGTAATACAGTGAGTTCTTGGGTCTTATCACTAATATAAATGATCAGATCCAACATTTGTGCATTCACGTTTTAGATATTTCATTGCAAATAGGGTAAAACTGACTCTTGCCCCAAGTCTGGTTTTATAACATTATATTCTACAATCTGAAAGCAACGTATTGCAAATGAATGCTATATTGTGGAACATTCCAGGCAAAGTAATATCTCCATGGAGAGAAACAGATCCACCAAACAGTTGTGAAATCAAGTGTTTTGTTTTTATTCAAATGCTTTTTGATGGACCCTCCACCAGAAGTGTTACACAATGCACCTTTAAAGATCCCATGACATGGTATTTCTCGATGCTTTTATATGGCACCTTAATGGTTCCCTAATACTGTAAATGAATCCTCCTTCAAAATCAAGCCTCAGTGCATGAGATATGACTCTGACTGTCTTCATGAGGCTAAAGATGTCTCTGAAACGCTTTATTCTGGGGACTGTGGCTTGAATGCAAATGAGGAGGACAGAGACAGGCCAGTGCAGTGGGTGGGGTGTGGCCAAATACTCCGCTATTTCCTGGATTAGTGGTGCACTGTGCACTGTCACCCACTTTCGTGTTTTAAGAGCGGAGGAAGATATGAGACGCTTTCCATTAAAAACAAACACATTTCCACAGAAAATAAAATTAAACCACTGCTGTTTCAGAGGTTCGGAGGCTCGGATAAAGGACATCTAAGCCTGGAAACACTCTCACGTGTTTCCAGGCAAATAAAAAACATCTTGCATTTCATAGCTCGTTTGCGGTCCAAACTCTCTGGGCATGATTTCCAGAGACGGGTAGACATCCATACGGGGGTTGGAAACCTTTCCGCGAGTGTGACGTCAGAAAGTTACCTTGTTCAGAATCGCCCGTTTGGGCTGTCTTTTTTTCAAACGCGGAAAAGGATCGCAAATGCTCAGTTTACACATTTAGCAACTTTTAGCCATGGGGGGGTGGGGTCCTAAACAGGGTAGGGGAGCTCTCATTAACATTCAAAAACCTCAAAGTGAAAATTTCATGCTATGGGACCTTTAAAAAAAAACAAAGTGAAAGTGCATCCTTACTTCTTGAGCTCAGGTTCACTGTCCAGGTCATGGTCAGCTGTGATTGTGGGTGCTTTGGGGGCATCCTCTTCGTCACTGCTCAGGGGGATGTCTTTACCCGGGGGCAAGCTCCGTGGCTGGGGCAGATTGGGCACCGAATCGTCCGGATCCAACTCGTCCTGGAACCTGGAGACCATGGGGTTTCCTCTTTCGCCATCACTGCACACAGACAAAAGCATGTGCATGTTTGTGACTACACTTTTGTATAATCCTGTTCCATTGATTTTTAACCAGTGTGCCGGGAAAGAACAGTGTGCCTTGAGGTATTGCCAGGTGTGCCTTAAATTAAAATGGATTTTTGTCCAACTTAATTCATACATGTATTTTGGAGTGTCTGGACATTTCTGAAGCAGTCAACAAGCACGAAAAAATAATCATTGCTAAAAATAAAGAACCAGACATTAAATAAATAAAAAAGTAGCAAGTTTTGTAATATTTGGGTAGGTGCTGCAGAATAATTTTGACCAATCATTGTGTCATGACTCTAAAAAGTTTGAAACACCTATTCTACCAACTCAAACCATTTTCAAAGTCATGAATAAAACTTATTATAAATATTCCACAGTAACTACACTTTATGACAATATGACAGCTGCAGTACATCCCGAATGCTCCCGACTATAACTAGGAAATATGAGCACATGCGTCCTGTGCTCAGGTCCCTGCACTGGCTCCTGTGGCTCAGAGAATAGACTTTAAAGCGGCTCTGCTTGTGTAGATGTCTCTCCATGGCCGAGCACCAAAGTACATCTCTGACATGTTAGTGCCAAATGAACCATCTGCACGCTGAGAAGCTCAGGGACCGGCCTCCTGCTGGTGTCCAGAGTCAGGACTAAACATGGGGAGTCAAGAGTTTCAGATTCATGCAGCTAAAACCTGGAACCGTCTTAATGAGCATGTGAGACAGCCCTCTACTTTCACTCTGTTTAAATCCAGGCTCAAAATGGTTCAGTTCAGCTGCAGATGACGGAAAGGATTTGATTCTGCACTCTTTTCTCTCATTTAAAGGTCCCATGCAGTGTTCCCTCTAAGCTGCGCGCCTGTGCAATTGCGCACTGCTCGCACATTTTCAGCGCACAAGAAAACCTTATGCAGCGCACTGTAAATGAATTAGATCTATATTTTTTTCTATATCATTTTGCTGTGTAACTCAGTGAGTGACAGGTGCCCAGCCAATCATACAGTTCGATTCACTTGCGCTACGCAGCCAATCATGGCATTGACAGTACTTGTGTACGTGCCCTGCCCATACACGCTATAACAGTAATAACAGTGCAGCGGAGTTAAGATACGCTAATGCTAATCAGAGCTTCCTCTAGGTGCGTGCAGCGCATAAAATAAAATCTAACCTCAACTGACAAACAAAGCGCTGGTTAGATGCACGGAACGACCAATCTGATAGATGCACATGTGAATGTGACACATGTCAGGGAGAAGCCAACTACAGACACATTTCGACCGCGTTTCTCTAGCTTCCTTCAGTAGTTGTAGTTGCACATCTCCGCTGTCAGAGCGGAAAATCATGGAGGGAAGAACACAGGAAGAGGAGACAGGTAGAGCCATAATGTAATCTTCCCCTGTTTACTTTGTTTTCATAGTTTTTTTGTGAGCCAAAAAGATGGGACTTTCTCAAAGTGTGAATCCTCTCCCCAGAGCATTATACCACAGAGCGCTGTCACTCATGCAAAATTACTGAAATAGGCTAATAATTAAAAAACAAGATATAAAGTGATAATAATTTATACTTATTTTGGTGATCATTATTTTGGGAAAGATTACCCATCTTATGGCCTATAGGTCCTACAATCCATAAAAAAATCTGCAGCTATATGCAGGCTATATTTATCAAGCTAAAAAAATCTCTTAATGTAATTTTACAGATTTATACACTGCTCATTTATGGGCCGTAGCCCACAGTTTTTTTTATTTGAAGTTATTTTAATTATTTGAGGTTATTTTTCAAAATATTGTACTGTTTAATGTTTCACTGACATGCAACATATACAAAGCTCATGAACAGATTTTTCTCTTTGTCATTCTAAGTGGACCAAAAAAATCAGTTAAATTAAAAGTAATCTAACGCAAATAACTGCAGTAATTTGATGAATAAGCTGTAACTTGTGATGATCTCAGGTGTGATACTGGTGTGGCCACAGTGTGCATGTCGGATGTCGCTCACAGGGGTCCAAGGAACGCTCAGGGAGTTGGTGTGTTTGCTCAGACACATTAAAAATTAGGGGGAACATTGGTCCCATGGCATGAAATTTTCACTTTCTGAGGTTTCTGAACGTTAATGTGAGCCCCCCTACCCTGTTTAGGGCCCCCCCATGGCTAAAAGTTGCGAAATGTGTAAACTGAGCATTTGCGATCCTTTTCCCCAAACGGGCAATTCTGAACAAGGGAAATTTGTGACGTCACACTCAGGGAAAAATGCAAATGCAGTTCCACCCCCCAACTGGATGTCTACCCGCCGTCTCTAGAACTCATGGCCATAGAGTTTGGACCGCAAACAAGCTACGCAATGCGAGATGCGTTTTTTTATTTGCCTGGAGGCACTTGAGAGTGTTTCCAGGCTCGGAGGTCCGTTATCCGAGCCTCCGAACCTCTGAAACAGCAGTGGTTTAATTTTATTTTCTGTGGAAATGTGTTTATTTTTCAATGGAAATCATCTCATATCTTCCTCTGCGCTTAAACACGGAAGTGGGGCCAGCGCACATCGCACCGCTTAACGAGGAAAGATCGGAGAGTTTGCCCCCCCACCCCACCCCCACCCGCTGCACTGGCCTGTCTCTGTCCTCCTCATTTGCATTCAAGCAACAACGCCCATATTAAAGTGTTTGAGAGAGATATTTTTGACTCTGACTGTGTTCATGGGGCTTTCTCATGCACTGAGTCTTGATTTTGAAGGATTCATTTACAGTATTAGGGAACCATTAAGGCGCCATATAAAAGCATCAAGAAGTACCATGTCATGGGATCTTTAATGTTTTCCTCTCTCTTTTTTAATTTTATGATGATTATTTATGTATGATTTGTTTGTATTTAGATTTTTTATGCATTTCTTATTCTGTAAAACACTTGGAATTACTTTGTGTACCAGTTGTGCTATACAAATAAACTTGCCTTGCCTTGAATTTATTTTTAGAATTTTGTGGAAATTACGTAAATTGTAAGAAGTCAGTGGAATAAATATTCCATACAGTTACACAATTTAATACATTACAATACAATGAATACATGAATATTTGTAATAATATAATAGACTAGTAAACAATAAAAAAATAAATGTTACTTTTTAAAGGAAAAAAAAAACAATTCACTATGTAATGTAATGTTCTCATACAAAAAGCATGATGCCTGATTAAAAAAGTGCCAAACTATAAAATAATACCAAAATAAATACAGAAAACAATACAGAAAAGAGAATTGAAAAAAAAAAAAAAAAAAAAATGGAAACTCAACAAGAATAATTTTGGTACACTTGACAGAATCAAATTTCTCCCTTGCTCTGGATCTTATCTGGTCGACTAAGGGCTTACATGAAATTTTTGGCATTAAAATTATCAAGTTGCAGCATGTTAATCTAAATGTACTTTATGGTTAACTATCTGATTATTTAGTTGTTAAAATGTTAGAATAGAATGAGCATACCTGTCGCTGTCCACGGCTGCAGCAGGAGCTGGCTGTGGGACCTTAGTTTTGGACGGCAGGCTGTCCTCCAGGAAGCTCTTGTCCAGTCTCTCATCTGGGACAAAATCATCAACACTTTGGACTTTATCAGTGCACACCGGGGCAGGCGGTTCCTCTGAAGAACACAACATGGAGACACAAAATGAGATGTTTAAAACTAAAAAAGTATATACAATAGTTCTCCTATAGGAGCTTGAGTGGAGATGTCCCATAAAAGCTGTATCATATGTTTCCTAGAGGATCAGGAGAGAGTCACATGACATTCCAGTCAGTCTTTGGTCATTTTTCAACTCAGCTTTCAAACCATGTGATCACTTTAGATGGATTACTCTAGACACTTATATTCTCATGAGATAAAACTAGAGGAAAATTATGTAAATAAACCAAAAATAATACAATAAACACATTCTTAGTGATGGAATGGAAACTGCAATCTCTGTAAGGAACATTATCAGGCTGCATGTGGTTGCAATAATAATTGTTTGAGGTACAACCAATTAAATCAATATAAGTCAAGTCAAAACCTCTTCCAGCTCACATAAAAAACAAACATACAATATCAAATGCATACACATTTCTAGGAATAGGACAAAATACAGTTTCCACAAGACAAGACACAAGATTGGACCTACGGAAACGGGATTTTGAGATTTATGCTATAATATTCCATTCCATTCCCAATTTTAGCCTCCATTTTAGGATTACGGTTTCTCAAAAAATGTAACTCACCAGTACATGAGGAAAAAATTTCCCAAGATAATTTTTATATGATCTGTGCACGATCTTGTGGCAATTTTGTGTCTCATTTTGTGTCCCTGTCCCATCCCTATTTAGGGTGCAACCAACAATTTTATATCAATTAATCAATACAAGTCAAACCTCTTCTAGTTTGCATCATTTAAAACAAACAACAACAACAAAAACATACAAACTTAAATACATACACATTTCCTGTAATTTAAAAGTTTTTCTATTACAGTTGCCTCAGAAGGTTAATGGGGTGCGTTCACGTGACGTCACAACATTCTAGCATTCTAAGCTAGATAGGAAGAATTTGCTGTCAGATTGCAGATTTGTTGTTCTGGTTTATGGATAATATCATCGTAATTACTGGGCCTATCCACATGAGACAAAAACTGGCAGCAAGTCCAAAGTCTTGTCCAGATTGGCAATTATGTATGAAATGCAGTAACTGATTGGAAATGTGAATATAGTAGAGTACAGATTAAGACTGACGTGTGACTGATGAGAGTGGCTAATTTAGACAAGTGGAACTGTTGCTGTAGAGGGGCAGGAATGCACTGGAACAGGGAAATTATAAATTGTTTGAGCTCTGGCACTAAGAATACTTCAACAGATATGTCTCTATACTCTATGTAATACACAACTCATAGAAAGTGAATATATATATTAATAGCATGTGTGTATAGTCAAAAGCCTATGCACATGGTTAACGTGGTCTAGAATAGTTCCAAACTAACACCAAACCAACCTCCTGTCTCCCCCCACCAGGACTAAACATAAAGACAGGACCTTCTCTGCTGCTGCCCTCACCCTCTGGAATTCCCAAACACATCAGACTCATCCACACTCCCCATCTTCAAAAAAGCCATAAAAACTCATCTTTTCAAAACTGCGTTCAAATAACTTCTTCTTTATTTGTGTTTTGTCTCTTTGAACTGAGTGATGCATCTTTGAGTGTCAAAAAAGCCATATACATACATATATAAGTGTAAGTAAGTAAACCAGAACTCAAATAGGTTTAAACCATGATTTGGAGGTCTACAAGTAACTCCGACATCTAATTAGGTTAAACGTACCACTACTACTAGTAACTACTAGTAACTACTAGTAACTACTACTAACTACTAGTAACTACTACAACTACTACAACTACTACTACTACTACCATCTTGTGTGAAAGTAAAAAGGCAGGTTAAATGGTCCAATCGGTCCAATCTGTCAGGTGTTTTTTTGTTATTGTTTTGTCTACTCTTTGGTTGTAATTTTTTGTTAAATATTATTACTGTTAATATTCGTGTTCAGTATTTTAATTTGTTGTATTGATGTGCGTCTGAATTGATGCAGATTGGTTTATCACAGAGAAAAAAAAAAGACATCACTGAGTGATTAAACAAAGACTGCAGGACAACAGCGTGACAAATACCCACCTGGAGCTGGAGAAGTGTTTTCAGGGACAGGAGACGAACCGAACCAGCGGGACATGAAGCTCCGTTTCTGGGGAGCGGCTGCAGCAGAGCTCTGGGAGTAAGGAAGTCAAAAGGTCAAATTTTAGTAGAAGGCAGTAGAAGAAGTAAGGAAGTGAGTGCTTCACTGGGTCAGGAATAGTCTCAGGGCAGAACAATGTGCAACCACATACGTCACCATTTCCTGTCCAATTGTGCATCTAAGTTGTTGTTTTTTTTTGCTGTGTCGTGATCAAATATTTAAAGATAAGACACTGGACAACGAGTTGCGGGTGGATGCGACTGATAACATTTTAAAAAGTACACAACAGTTCTGTTTTTACAAAGAAAGAGGGTTGTGTCTCAGTGTTATTAATGATAATACTAATATTGAGGCTAGGGTTGCCAACCGTCCCTTGAAAAACGGAATTGTCCCGTATTCAGAAACAAAAGTACGCGTCCTGTTTTGAGCTGAAAAGGGACTTCCCAAATAAGCATATCTGATGTTTTTTAAGAAACAGGTTTTATTAATTAATTTTGACCTCCAAATTTCGAAAATAGTGTCAATTTTTCTCTAACACGTATGGTTTTCCAGGTATTTGACAGAATCTTGAGTTCACACATGACATATCGGTAATGTGTTCAAGCAGGGTAACTTTGATGAGTTGCTGACTTTTGGTGTAGTTTTACCTGCACTATTAGCACTAATAGTGGTTGTAGTTTAAATTGCAGGGCTCTCAAGTTTTGAGAGGGGTCATGTGTGAGATGCCTGATATGATACTGCTGCCACCACTTCACATTAAACTCGGCCTGATGAAACAATTTGTCAAGGCTTTGGACAAACACGGTAGTTGCCTTCAGTTTCTGTTGACCAAATTTCCAAGTATCAGTTATGAGAAGATTAAACAGGGAGTTTTTGATGGACCACACATCAGAGCACTTGTGAACGACAGCGATTTTGAAACGACAATGGGAGAAACAGAAAAACATGCGTGGACTTGCTTCAAGGCTGTCATAAGCCAGTTTCTGGGCAACAACAAGTCACCAAATTACCACCAAATTGTGGATGATATGCTATCTGCATTTCAAGCACTTGGATGCAGGATGAGTTTGAAGGTTCATTTCCTGTTTTCACATCTGGATTACTTTCCAGACAATCTGGGTGATTACAGCGAAGAACTGGGAGAACGGCTTCACCAAGACATCAAAACTATGGAGACTCGTTATCAGGGACGATGGGATGTCAATATGATGGCAGACTACTGCTGGACACTAAAAAGAGATTCACCAGCTTGCGTAGAACATGCAAGAAAGTCTAAGAAAAGACTATTTTGTCCATAGAGACAATTATAAAATTGAAGTCGAGACCGTTGCTCCTTTAAACTGTGATTAACTGGTGATCTGGAACAACTGAAGTCTGATAGAATCGTTTGTTTATTGTTGTTATATCAGGACATGGTAACATAATGTTATTTGTAAGATTAGGGATCTAAGAATTTAATTTTTTAATTAACAAAGTGCGAGACATGTAAGTGATTTGCGACCGTAGTTCTTATAAACCGACTAAACTTATTATGTGGTTTGTTAAAAATTCTGACGTGATGGCCAAATTCCTTTTATATATTTGAAATCAGCATGTTAAAGTTATGTGAAATAACTTTTAGAAGTAGAGACATCTGAAAAATATTTTTCAAATGCATAGCGGTTTATGTGAGTCAGCCTTTTCCCACATGAAGATCATTAAGCCCAAGTACTGTTCCACCATGACTGATGATCATTTAGAAGTGAGCTTGAGTCTGGCTGTCAGCAGCTACTGTCCAAACTATGCATCCCAAGCTGATTCCATCCAGTGCAAGTCAAATTTTGTGAGAAGGTAGTGCAAAGTGGGATCATCAAGAGGGAGAAAGAGAATTCCCCCCCCCAAAATAGGTGGTTGACATCTTAGTTTTTATTGGCTAGAATGACCCCAGATTGCATCTCAGAGCACCCCCCCCCCCCCCCCCTCCCCACCCCCTTTCAGCATTTTTTTCATTACTGGTCACTTTCATCCCTGTTTATATTAATTTATACAGTTTTAAGTTAAGCAGGACATATATTTATTTTATTCTGTTAATGTTGTTATTTAGTACAGTATTAAAAATAAATTGCTGATAATTATATATTTTCCCTGTGTTCATATCACTCAGATATGCATCTAATTCAATTCCGGTTTGAGTCAAATAGTTTTAAAAAAAAATCGCTTCACACATACAAAAAAGGGCTAAAAAGATTCACTACACCACGAAGGGTGAAGGCAATTGGGCCGGCCGTCCTGCCAATGAGGTGTCCCTTATTTATTTTTCAGGGAGTTGGCAACCCTAATTGAGGCATAATATTAAAACACAAGAAATTGAAGTAATCTGCATTTAAAAATAATCAGGTAGTCGTAACTTTAATTAATTTGAATTGTAATAGGTTGTTTATTTTATATTTTACGATACTGTATACAAAAATGTAAAAACGTCAGGTGTTCTACAAAAACAAGAACATATACTGAGAGACAAAACTTGCCTTGAAAAAGTTGTACTGATTGGCAGAAGGATCAGAGTCCTGGTCCCTCCTTTTGCCTATCAGAACAACTTTTTCAAGGCAAGTTTTGGCTCTTTCCCAGTATATGGTTGAATGTTTGTGTTATCTACTAGATCTTTCGCACAATAAAGTGTGTCTTTTCCCAGTTCAGATACAATGTAAAAAGCACAGCTCTTAGAATCAAAATTAGACCCATGTGTGCTGTCTGCATCCAATTATGAACCATTTTATCATACACAAACCAGGAAGAAACAATGGTGTCCTGTTAGCATGCTAGTTGTTGTTAGCAAAGGCGTGACGGCAACATTCTACTCGACGTTCTGAACTACTTATATTTTATTCATATTTTTAATAGTGTTGTTCCAATAAAAAATTTTTGGGATCCAATTCGATACTGATACTTGGCCGTAGTGTATTCACCGACCAATACCAATACCAATCCGATACCGCATAGTGTGAAGATGTAGACTAAGACTAATCAATTTTACTGTTACAGTTCAAGAATAAAACATAACTCTACGAAAAGGTTATCTCTAAAAAAATGCACAAAAATGTGATTTTTAATTATTAGTTATATGTATAATGATTTAAGCATTTTTACTTTTCTGGCTTTTCACCTTCTACTACAGAGTGGATAAAAACAGCAGTGAGGCCTGTAAAAAAGGACCTCATCCTGGCGGCACATGGCTAATAATGCAAATATAAACAAAGTCCATGTTAGTGCTAACGTCAGGCTGTGCTCTCCTTAGCGTAGTTGGGCGTCCACACCAAAGGCTAAATAAAGTGTTTAAAGTGTCTGCAGAGCACTGTATCCATATGTAACCTGCTCTAAGCTCTAGGTCCTCATTCAGGAAAATACAAAGTGGTATCGGATCGGTGATTTGGTCTGAGTACTTGCCGATACCTGAAAAATGTGCAGTATTGCAGCTTTTGCCAATACCAGTATCAGTATCGGAACAACCTTCATTTTTAACACTAAAAATCTAACCTGGGAAATCCCAGGCTGCTTTTGTTCGTTCCGATCTGAAAGACAGCCTGGCAACTATGGAAAGTGAGCTCTCCCGATTCTGGGGATTCTGCCAATCAGAGTGGGGAGGGGTGGCAAGACGGTGACGCGTACTACGTGACAAACGGAAGCTTGTAGTTTGAACTGACAACTGACATGATTGGCTATGGGCTACGTATACGCCAAATGATAGACATTCGTAACGCCCAATAAACGGCTGTTGGCGATCGTAAACCACACCGCCGTTACGAGATATTTCGAAGGTGGCTCCCAGACCATATATCACTTGTGATATGGTCAGGTGTAAACCAGGCAACTAAAAATCCAGTACAGCATCTTTAATCAACTTTTGTCAAATGTCTAAATCTAACCTGCGAATGCTCTGGAGACTGGGCCTGTAGTTTTGCCTCCATGGAGGGAGAGGCTATTCCACTAACCACTGTCGCAGGTGCAGGGGGGGCTGGAGGGGCAGAGGCTGAGGGGGCCGGGACACTGGGGGACTGGGGAACGGTCTGGGAGGGTAGAGGGGGCTGCTGGGGGGTGCTGGGGCTGGAGCTGCCGGTGGATGCGCCGCTTGGGGGGACGACGGGCGACTGGGAGCCCGAGGAGGGGGACTGACCGTTGGCCGGACCGGGAGAACCATAGCCTTTACTGCGCGTCTCCAGGTTCTCTAGGAAACTGTGGAAAAGGAAAAAAGAAAGTGAACAATATAAAACTGATTGAATTAGAGTTCATGTGGTTTTAGTGTCTCACTTGACTGTCTACCTCCATTTCTACTTAAAAAAAAATAAAATAAAAAAATCGCTTAAAAAGTGCATTGTGTAACTTTTCTGGAGGGTTGGTCAAATGTTTTTTTGTTAATGGCGATGTTATTGCTTTGTCTGGAATGTTTCACAGTATTCTATCTTCATGGAGGCCAAACCAGACAAAGTTACAGGTCAGATCTGTGGAGGTAACCCCGCTCACAGTTAGAATCTCAGTTTTTCTGGATATTTTTGAGCTATAAAACCACCTGTAATTGAATAAATGTAAAGTAGAGCTGTTTAATGTCATACTGTGGAACATTCTAGGCAGCAGGTGACGGACCCCATTACCAAAAGGTGACATAATGCACCTTTCAATCTATTACTATGGCCATCATAAAGCATTATTTTCTTTATCCCATTATCACGAGGTTAGGCAAATAGGGGGTGGCAGACAGCTCCTCCTATATAATAAGTAGGCTTACCATCTTTGTTTTTAATGTTTATGGTACAAGTCTGAATGTTTGAGAAACTTAAATAAATATAATACAAGAAAGCCCTTTACATGTCATAATTCTGGTCCTCTGTCTCTTGTTGGACACCCAGCTCCTCCAGAGTGGCGTCCATATCCAGTTGGTTTGTCTCAAGTTGTCTTAATAGTGTTTCTCTCTGCACATAAAACAGCTCATCAATAATAGTCTGAAAATTAACTGCAATGGGGTGATCACAGTAGATGACTTATTAAATGGGAAAAAGAGAGTGAGAAATGTATTAAAAAACAAACCTGCAGTTGGAGAAAGGGGATGTTAAAGAAGCGGTGGAGATATTTCAGACCGAATCCGTTTTTCATGGAGGATTCAGCGTAGTGGATGTAAGAGGCTCCCATGGGTCTGGGGAAAAAAAAAGTTTGTTTTTTTTTGTTGTTTTTTTAACTCTTTCGTTTTTTATTATTGTACACATTTCTTCTAATCAAGATATATATATTAAAAAAAAAAAAACAACAACTCTGGGCCGTGCATGAAGTGTTAAAAAATGTCACAACTATACACCTATACAAAAACATAGATGAAATTAGCGGTTTGTTACTGTGAAATGCCACTATGGATTATGACTATTCTCACCTCTTCATCTTACGACAGAAAAGCAGTGAACCCGTTTCTATTATTAAAGGTCCTATATTACGCAAAATTGACTCTTGTGAGCTTTAAGCCATGTTATAATATTGTGACGTGCTCAAAAACATGCCCGGAGTTGTATCTTGTCTCATTCATGTTTGAGTAACTTTATTAATTTGCATGTTGTGGTAGTTTCCAAGTTAACTGCCACATTTTTCCTTTTTTCAGCAGAGATTGACAATTCTGGGGATGAAATTATCCAAATGATACTAGTGGAGGTGTACGGAGTTTAAAAACACTTCCTGTATCACCACGACATCATGACTTAAAGCTCACAAGAGTCAGTTTTGTGTAATATAGGAATTTAGGAATAGATTTTGACTATATTGACCTGTTTAATCCAGCGATGAGTTCCCGTATATCATCAGGCAGAATGACCCTGTGCTCCCCCATGTCTCTGTGGTTCCCCAGCACACACACTGGCACGTGGGTCGGGACTTTGGGCAGCTCCCTCATGATATAGTTAAAAGTCCTGGAAAACAGACAGCAAATATGTTAAGATTATTTGTTTTTTATTTTCATATTAGTGATAATCCATAGGCAGTTTAAAGGAGAAGTTTATCTTTCTTGTACATAGATGGGTTTCCTGTGTACAAACTTTGGGAGATGCACACACAGCCGGGGAGAGATGTGGAAAGTGGTCAACATTACAGGTCCTATTGGATCTCTGTAAAGTGTGTAATTAAAGATCCCATGACATGGTACTTCTTGATGGTTTTATATGGCGCCTTAGTGGTTCTCTAATACTGTATATGAAGCCTTCTCCAAAATCAAGTCTTGGTGCATGATATAGCCTCTAGGAGGGAGCTCTATTCAGAAATGTGTCTCTCTACACTTTATTATGGGCGTGCCGCTTGAATGCAAATGAGGAGGACAGAGACAGGCCAGTGCAGGCGGGTGGGGGTGTGGCCAAATACGCCACTGTTTCCTGGTTTAGCTGTGCGCTGTGTGTTTCATGTGTGTATCAGAGGAGGAGGGGAGATGCGGAGGAAGAAAGGAGAAGCGATCTGCAAGTCCAGCTCTGTATTGTCCCATGAAAAAAAACACTCGTAGGCAAATTTCCACTGAAAATAAAATTAAACCACTGCTGTTTCAGAGGCTCGGAGAAAAGGATATCCGAGCCTGGAGAGACTATCACGTCCAGTGGCGCCGCCAGGCGTACGGCTAGCGTACCTTGGAAAGATTTTTTTTTTTTAATTCCTGTTTGGCACTTTTGCAAGACAACATTAAGCGAATAAAAACGCATTTTTATAGAAATGGAATGTTTTAATATAAATAGAATGTGTGAGATGGAGAGCCCAAGCGAACTGGGTTCGATCAGACTGGAAGTGCAATAAGCACCAAGTTCACAGCCCTACAGCACACTCCTCACGCCCCCCCACAAAAATTATACATCCAACATTCCATCGCAGCAGGTCACCTCCTCAGTATACACACAACGAAGTTCGAGTCCCCTTTACTGAAATAGTGATATTGCTCGAATTCAACAATATGTTTGGCTGGAAAGACTGCAAATGCGATATTAAATTGTAGCCTACGACGTCCGTGGACTAGCAGACAACGGATCAAACTTAAGGTAAGCCGGCTTTTACTTCATTTGCCTGCCGATGGCATGATGTAATCCTACACATTTTATTGACAATGCCCGTTTCCACTGCCTCTGCCGAGCGCTCGTTCAGCACACTGAGACGCCTAAAAACGTACCTGCGAAACACCATGGGTGATGCGAGACTTACCGGGCTTGCTCTCATGAACATTCACTTCGACATGAAAATCGATAGTGAAGCGATCATGAGACAGTTCGACGCATTTAGTAAAAGGCGACTAAATTTCAAATAGATTACTCTACAAGTTACAGTTGCGCCTTCAACTGCGCTCCCGGGGAGAGAGGGGGGGCTACGCACTCTTTGCTGTGCTTACGGATGTGTGGCCCATTTAGGCTACTGTGCACGAATGTGTGTTTTAAAATATGTTCCAATGTTTATTGTTCGTGTGTTGTTCACATATTACGTTCATATTGTTCACATTGTTCAATTTCAAGTTCTTTTGTTGTATTGTAGCCTACAGATTTGGGACAGTAGGCCTATATGCAACGCGCAATTTTTATTTATTTTTTATTATTATTTTTTTTTGGAGGGGGGGGCGTACCTTACATTTCAATCCTGCAGGCGCCCCTGCTCACGTCTCTCCAGGCAAAAACAAACCGCAGCTAGCAGCTCATAGCGTTTGTGCTTCTTTGGGCATGATTTCCAGAGACATCCAGACAGAGGGGGTGGAAACCTTTCCCGAGTGTGACGTCAGAAAATTCCCTTGTCCAAAATCGTCCATTTGGGCTGTCTTTTTTTCAAACGCGGAAAAGGATCACAATTGGTCACAACTTTTAGCCAAGGGGGGGATGGGGGACCCTAAACAGGGTAGGGGAGCTCACATTAACGTTCAAAAACCTCTGAAAGTGAAATTTTCATGCCATGGGACCTTTAAAAACCGGTTTTCTAGTCAGCTGGCTATTGTAGACTTTCTTGTGGTTTGGGTACTCTTGCTGACACCCTTACCGGGGCGGTAGTAGCTCAGTTGGTAGAGCGTTTGTCCACTGATCCAAAGGTTGGAGGTTCAAATCCCGTGGTTGAGCGGTCAGATCCACTGACCCACAGGTTGGTATGATTCCAGCTCCCACAGATGAATGCTGCCGTTGTGTCCTTGGGCAAGACACTTAACCCACCTCGCCCCCAGTGTCTGCGTACACTTGTGTGTGAATGTGTGTGTGAATGGGTGAGTGGTTCCTTGTTGTAAAGCGCTTTGGGTGCCTTGAAGGTGGAAATATAAAGATTTAACCAGTTCCCCTCAGTTGGACTTCTAACCCCTAACCTCCTTCACTGCACTGCATCTGCCCTTGCTCTCCCCCAGACCCCCTTCCTCCCTTCCTGGAACAATCCCTTTGGACCTCTCCACTCCCCCTGTTTCCCTTTCTCGCCCCCCCCCTCCTCCTGTATTTCCCCCAAGTGCCTTCAAGTCCCCCTTAAACCCAGTGGTGTTTATTCCCATCCCCACATCCTCCAATGTGTCGTCTGAGTACTTTGCGAATGTTGTGGTTTGAAAATATGTAACTTAAATAATAAAGGATTAAAAAAAAAAAAAAAAAGTCATATTTAGATCTTAATTGTTTAATCTGCTCTCATAATAACATTCGATTATGTAGCCGCAAGTAGGTTAGCCAGTTACGTCGGAGATTGCACCAGTGCCTTGTTTTACCGACCCACTTGGAATGCTTTGTCATGTCTGAATGATGTCAAAATGATCCAATGATATCAAAGTTTAATAAAATTACATCTGAGTTTTTTATCTGCTTTTCATTTGCATCATTATATTAACCTAATGAGCCTATGCTAGCTAGTGGTCAATCAGTTTATCGACAGGATGATCAAATTTGTACAGAAAAGTTTCAAATGAGTCGCTTTATACGATTTGTGAAAATTGCAATGTAGTAGTACATTTTTATTGAGCTTCTTTGTCATCTTAAGATGAACATGAACTTAAGGTGAAGTAGCTAAAATATTTACGACAACTTAATTTACAGTTATAATTGGCTACTGTACTGTA